>JARKID010000163.1:0-234726 GCA_029449255.1 Mycena polygramma | reverse complement strand
TCCTGCCCTGTCGGCGAGCGTCACCACAGAGGGACAGATGGCTTATACGCAGGCGACTTCGATGCTTTGTGCGGCGCTCGCCTCCTATATGCGTCGCAAAGAAGCCGGCCGTCAAGCGCACTTCGACTTCGAGGAGTACGATATGAACCACTGGGTGTCCGGTCACTTCCCCCGTCGTCCTCGTCCGTCTTCCTTCCCCACTATTCGGGTGGACGACTATCTTTCCGACCCCTTCGAATATAATGATCTTATCAACATCGTTCGGGAGACCAGCGCAGGGCCCCTTGTGCAGGACTGCAGTCGTGCCGGTCATACTTCCCCCGTCGCCAGTGATCACTGCGAGTGCGCGCCCCACGAGGTGGTTGATTGTGCTCAGCGTGTGGCGGACGAGCACGAGGCCGAAGTTGTTGCCGACGCGGTTGGGTTCGTTGCGACGGTGGATGCAGCGCACGAGCTTTCTCAAGACTAGTCCTACTCGCCGGAGCGTCCGCGTGTTGGCCAAGAAGCTGGACAAGGAGCTCTCTTCATTCCGCGCTCCTCGATGGCGAAAGATGAAGATTCTGATATGAGCGACTCGTCGTTCGGCTCTATTCCCGAGCTCGTTGGGATGGAGGGACTGGTCGGTACTTCTCCCGTGGTAGGGGACAGTGGGCGTGTGTAGATACGATCTTGAAATGAATTTTCTATTCTTGGTGTCATAATTTCTCCTCGGGCGGGAGAGCGTCCGAGAGCCATCTTCTTCTCGGGGATACCGAGCGACGCGCCTTCGTCTTGTTTTTCGTATAAAGGGCTCAGCAGCCTGCCAAACTTTCCCAAGAATTCTGGGACGCATTTTTAACAATGGCCCGCGCCTGGCTCGCCCAATACCGGCACTTTTTCGAGGGTCTGCTGCTCGAGGATGAGGAGTTATTCGACCCCTCCTTCCAGCCGTCCGAGAGTCTTGAAGAATTCCTTCGGACGCGAATTCGCCCGGCGGTATATTTCCTCCAGCGGTGTACCGTGGAGACGGGATCGTATCATGGGGCGCACTCTCGGATCCCTCGTCCTGAGAAGGAGCAGCTGCGTCTGATTATGCTGCGGCTAGTGGATACGATCGTGCGTGGTCTTCTTTTGTTTCATATTTTCGATTTCGGCATATTGCATGTGTTGTGTTCCTGGGTGGCATAATTCTTTTGTGCATGGGTGTTTCTGGCATAGTCTTTTTCATTTTCCGCGTTCCCTCCTGTATATTGGATTGCTTGTGTTCTTGGCTGTCATATGACTGATTCTTTCTTGTGCATAGAGTGTTCTCGCGCGTCTCCGGCGCCTGCACGACATTTCTCCTCCCCTCGCGGGAGAAGCAGCCACGGGCGGGAGGCGTATGTTGGGGCACAAGTTCCGTGTTCCTGGATCGTCGGCGAATATGTTCAAGATAATTCTCTCCCTGGTTTCCCGCCTGTCGGATCCCCGCCGGGATGGACACCGCGTCCGCGATATCCGCTCTTTCATGGTCGAACTTCACTTGGCAGCCATGGCGGACTTCCGGCTCTCGGGCGGGGAGATCGAATACCACGAGTATAACCGCGATGGGACGCTAGGCGAGTTGTTTCACGAGATCGATCTCGTCCCCTCCGGGTAGGGAGACCAATTTCAGGCGCGAAGATCCAATCCTATCCACGCGCAGACCCCTGATCGGCCCGCGCTTCCTTTTAGGCGAATGATTACGTGAATCCTTGATTGGGTTGCGATGAGTGATCTGACGGAACCTGTCGTCCGAAAGGGGAATGATGAGCTGTTGATCCCTCCTCGTCCAGGAGAATGGTGTAGGGTATAAAGTTGGGCGTGGTTCGAGAATAAAAATCATCTTTTCTTTTCGTCGCCCGCCACCATCGTTCGTCGCCATGTCAGAAAACCCAGTGAAACCTGCTGTCCGCGAAGAGTTCCAGAGCTGCGACTTCGACACCGTGGCAGAGATGATAGAATTCGCCAATCACCCGTTCATGGCCAAACTCAGCCGCAATGTCCTTGAACCCTTGTACCAGACATACATCAAGATTCGGGAGGAGAGATTCTTTCCCTCCACAGGACCGACGCGTAGCCAGCTCCGATGGATTCGGATGCACGTCCGGGAATATTTCGATGGGGCAGTGAGCCATTCTCCTTGGTCGGGAGACTTGTTGCAATTTGATTAACGCGCATCGTAGGCGAAGGTGGCGGATATGCTTATCCTCTATGGGGATTTGTGCGAGGAACAGCGAATTCCTACTCCCCGCGCGTCCTGGATTCGCACTGTTATGGCGGCGGAGGCGATTCACGGTTTTGAAGGCGATGAAGATCCCTTATTGCGGATTGTCCTGAGGGGGAAAGTGGCCTCGCTTCTGGTATACGCTGATCTTCTCCGCCAACGTCACTATGCTCGGTTAATTGGGCCGGCAAGCGTCCCAAGCGAGGAGGCATCAGCTCCCGGCAGTCGGTCCAATCCGATAGAAGTGTCGATTTGAGGGGAGGATAACGGCGCGGGTATAAATAGGCGGTAGTTCGTTCGTAGACCGAGAAAACATTCTGCCTGCTCAATCGTGCTTCATGGCTGCCTTTCCCTGCAACACCATTCGGACCGTTGAGGAGCTCATCTCCATTCCCGAAATCCTCTTGATGTATCTGCGCGTTTTTCAAGCATCCCAAGTGGAGGCCATCGAGTACATGGACGCCAGGGACGCGCATTTAACCTATGTGTCGGAGCATTTGCGGCCTTACGCAGCCGTGCTAAACGCCTGTATTCCCGCGACTGTTCGCCGACCATCCGAGATGCCCAAGGGACGCGCCGAAGAACTTGCGCCCTTCATTGTGTCTTTCATCGAGCATTGCGTGCGTTTAATTTTTCATTGTCCCCCTTCAGAGGGCGCAATTTCTCAGTGATTATTTCCAGGCGCTGCTTCACACCATAGCGCATGGATACGCGCAGAGCACAGGCGAATCGCCCTTTCTTGATTCGCGTGTTCGCTGGTGCTTCGTCCTCATGGACAAGTTCGACATGCTCTCCGGTCGCCCGAATTACGGTTTTTCGTCCGCGACGCGCAGCGTTTTCCTGGGCCGGGCGTCTTCCGCGTCCTCGCTCTCCCTTGCCGGGCGCGTCGATGGCAGTGCTTTTGACGTTCCCCTCTCAGGGGAATATCTATCGCTTCCGGCCGTTCCGCCTTGGACTGAAGAGGATATTGGCCGGCTCCGCGCCGAGGAGGAGAGCTACGCCTGGTCTGCGGAGGAGATGCTTCTTCAGGACCATATTGATTCGAGCAAACGGGTGGATATTTCCATAGCAAAAGCGGTGGCCGAACATGAGGCCGGGCACGCTCCCCACGCGAGCGGAAGATACCAAGTTTAGCTTAGCCAGCGTTGGTTGGGCGTCGCTACTTCATGTTGTAGATATCCTTTCCTGTACGGGGAACGACACGGTCACGTGGTCGTTCTCCTCCTCGGGGAGAATCGATGATTTGCCCCATATAAAGAGCGACTGAGCCGAAGGTGGGAGTTAAAACTCCTTCTCTTCCTGCATTGCATGCTACACCGTTCAGAGCCTGTTCCAACCTCCAGGCGGCTCTCCGCCACCGACCTGACCGCGTTATGGATCATTCGCGTGCGTTTCCTGGCGGCTCAGCTTCATCATATCACGACCATTGCGCGTGAATCCGAGACACCGCCGAGAACGGTCGAAGTCATTCGTAGTGGAGTCAGGGAGCTGGCGAAGAACATGGTGGATTTGGGTCGTGCGAGCGTCGAACATGGCATGGATAGGGGCACTAGGAACGACGCGCGATTCTTCGTGCCGGCCGAGGCCACGGCTCTGTTTGCGATGATAGAGCGATTCATCGACTCCTACGGATACCTGGAAGACGACCTCACCCCCAACCGGGAGGTGTTGTTCGGTAACTTGGAAATCCTTCGAACCTGCATGATCGAGGCCGTCGACTATTTGTTGGCCCCCGACGACTTTCCCAACTTCCCGCTGAATGCCGTCGAACGCGACTGGTACGCGTTCCCCGCGACGTTGAAGGCCCACCAAGTGACAATGCTTCGCGCAACGCACGTCCCGAAGCGTAAATTCGGAGACAACCTCCGGCGCTATAATTCCGAGCTGGACAGCAGCCGCTGGTACAATTTTCCCGACCCGACATTGGCGCTAGTCCCGACGCGGCCTAACACTCCCGAGGTGGCAACAATAACCTGGATCGCCGTTGACGCTTGCGCGCTGAATACCGGAATTGTTATACGCAGGGCGACTCCTGTCCAAGAGGGGAGCGCTTCCGGCGCTGAGGCTGAAGAGGGCGAGCTCCCGGGCGAGGAGTAGAAGAGAGCTTTTCGAGGAATTGCTGCCGAGGAAGCGCGACATCGAATATAGGTCCATGTAACCGTTTCTCCTCGCCCAGGAGACTTGGTGTTCTATCCCCATCCGCTTCCTCCGAGTTCGTATAAAGCAGATGCTCTGGATCCCTGTGCCTTCATGAATGTCCTGTGCCCTCACGTTCCCGTCCCTCGCATATTTAGTTATGCGCCAATCCTTCGGCGCCTTTCACTCCCCGTCTCCGATTTGGACCAGGAGATGTGGAGTCCTCTCGAGACCCTAGAGGAGTTTTGCGAGTACAGGCTGCGACCGCTGGTGTTCTTCCTCCATTCCGCCATAACGCGGGATTTTACAATGGGCGTCCCTCCCGGGGCATATACGGTCATGGAATTGTCGGAGATCAAATATTGGCTAGCGCGGACCATGTTGCATTTCGTCAGCCACCCCTCTCTTGCTTCTCCCCGTCGAGGAGAGCGACTGATTTAGCCACAGCGGCTTATCCAAGTGTCGAAATCCGATAAGCTGGTGCAGTACCTGGATGACTGGGGGGTTCCTGTGCCTTCTTCGTGGAACGTGCCGGGGGAATGTACCGCGATGCTGGAGTTCTTGTACCGGATGTGCTTGTGCATTGGTTTCCCCGTGTCCGAGCACGAGGTGTTTCCTCTCAGCCAGCATACCCTCCTGCCTCTTATCCACTCCGCCCGGATTTCCCTGACCGTGGAAAATACCAACCGGGATTACTACCCTTTCGACGAGGACGGTTGCCTCTCCGATTCCCATTACTACGACGACCACCTCGGCGTTCCTATCCCGGCAATCGTTCACGGAGGCGGATTTTCGGTTGTGGGTAGCGTGCATCTCGATAATATCAGTTGGGAGCGCGACTGCGTGTTCGGGGAGGGGGAATTCTTTTCTGGTCGCAAGTCCATCCTTGTACGGGAGAGGATTGACTGCCCATCCTTCTAGCGTCCCTTTATTCGTGTCTTCGCTGTTTCTTCTAAGATTTCTCCTGGGGCGGGAGAAATCTCGTATTCGTCCTTCCACGCGTTCCGTGGTTAATTTCGACGCGTCGTTCCGCATAGTTGTTGCATAATTTGCCTCCAGAGTGATCAGCTCCTCGGGCCGTTTGTTTGTTTGAGCGCTTTTTCGGAATTCCAGCATTTTTCGACCCGCGAAATACGCGCGTAAGCCTTCTCGATAAAATCTGTTTCGTGTGCCTCTCGATTAGCGCTCTTATGGTCCCTTTTCCGTTTGTAGGGGGCCCGAGTGTCGAATATTTCCTTAGTCCGAGTTGCTGGTCGCCTAATCCGTACTCTCCCTGGCCAGGATATCAAATCGCGATTCGTTGTGTCTTCTTTTCCCCATTGCGATCGTTTCAAATTGCTTTTCTGTTCCCGGCGCAGATCGTGATGAAATTCCTATGTGTTCCCAGCCGGGGAGCCATGATCGGCGCGCGGGATCCGTGTCGCGTGGTAGGTCACGTGATTTCCCATCAATCTTGGAGTTAGGAGACTCCTTAATTGGATTCGCGAAAACAACGCGTTCCGTCCCGTGTTTCCCCTCTCCCTTCGCCATTCGACGCGTCGAATCCTGTTGCTTTCCTTCCCGTGCCTCGTGGGAAGAGTGACGTCGCCTTCTTCGCTGCGCATCACCCCTGGATCGACACATACCAATTTTAGGTTCGTCCATTCAATTGATGGCGCGCGCTTCCATCTCTGAGCTTAATTTCGATTTTCCGTTTGGTTCCACCATATTCTTCGTCTCCTTGCTGTCGTGGCCATCTTTTCCTCTCGACTTCCTCGTCGTGCATGCTGCCGGCCGCAACCGCTCTTCCAACACGTCGTAGCACTCGCCCCTCTAAGCCTGCGGTGTTTTTCAATCCTTCCTCCGTGCGCGTGCCTCCTAGTCCTTCCAAGGGTGCGAGGAAATCGCGCGCCACGCCTTCTCTGTAAGTTCGATGGCCCGATCTTTTTCATTTTCTGACTCTCCTGGTCCGGGAATACAGGAAACAAATCGCATCCGGTAGATCGTCCGAAGAATCCGCTGTAGAGACGTCCTCTGGCAGCGAATCCGAGTCGTTTGTCAGCGCGCGAGAGACCCAGTCCTCGGAGGAGGCCCTGATATCGCTGGCCACTTCTCCCATGGTCAAGAAAGCACCCGGCAAGCGCGTTGCTGCTGAAGTTGTCGATGTCGACGAGGATGGTGATGGCGGCGACGCGGTCGGTCCTCGCAAGAGAGGCAGGAGGGCGGCAGCGCCTCCTTCGCAGTCTCCTGCTGGACCTTCCAAGTCCAATGCTCCCAAAGCTCCTCTCTCTGCTGGCAAGAAGAAACAAGTCGCCTCCGAGTCTTCCCCCCCTAAAAAGGTCGTTACCGGTCCGCGTGGACGCCCTCCTGGGCTCCGCGAGCCTCCAGACGATGTTCGGTCGATTCTTCAACCCTCTCCTCCCCCGGGAGAAGCAACCACCGTTGTCGATTTGAAAGCTTTCAAGTGCTCCATCGATCTCAAATGGATGTCCAAGGTGGATTTCGTCGTGGGTGTGAAGAGGAGTCTGGAGCGGGAAGTTTCTTTCGCGCATAAACCCGCGAGGGAGATCGTGAGGATTTATTCTGGAGTAGACGAGGCGACTCCTGTCGTCCACGGGTTCACGCCCGAGCTGGTTCGCCATCCCGGTTTCTTTTCTTCCCATCCAGGGACGTGGCTTATCGACCATGGAAAAGGCGTCGAGGACTTGGTGCGGAAGTACAACGACCTCATCATCGACCGTCGCGCGTTCCGGTATAAATGCCCCGAGCTCCTTCCGCTCGAACCTCTTCCGGAAGACCCTCTAAATCCCGCGTATTTCAGCAAGGACGACCCCCGGCCCCTGCCTCCGACTAAAACTGCGACACCGTACCACGCTTTCGACCCATCTCTCTCCCTCACGATGCAGCAGCACGAGGCCGCCTACCAGGCGCATCTCGAACTTGAGCGTTTGCACGACGAGGCGCAGAAGAAGGAGCTCGACGAGGCAAGGGCGAAGTACCGGTCCGAGAACGTTGCCTGGATGGAACGCAACAAATCGCACCAAGAGAAGGTCATCTCCGAGCACCAGCGCCAGTCCGCCGTTATCGAGGATTACAACGGCTGTCGCGCGGCGGCCCTCAGTCATTACGACGTTTCCCTCAATACTCTCGGGATCTTCATTTCCCTCGTCGCCCGCGCTGAATATGAATATCTCGCCGGCGGGTCTGACCCCTCCGTTCCTCCTCCTATCTTCGACGCGCCTTCCTCAGGATCACAGCCACCGAAGATCCCGAAGAAGAAAGGACTGTCTTCCTCGGCTGGGAATGACAGCGCCGATCGTCGTTGGATGGAGTTAATCTCGCCAAGCCCTAGTGCCGACGCGGTTGCGCGTTTTTCCAAGGCGTTCCCCGAGTGCGAGTTGGTAGCCTTGATCTCCGAGATGTACAGTCTCCGGGCGAGCGGCCGCTGCATTGGGGGAAAGCGGATGGAGCAGTTCGTGGCCGACTGGAAGATGATCCAGGGGGCCATATCGCAGTACGACAGCGAGAAGTGGCACGACGAAAACCCTCTCTTCAATCGTTGGGCACCCATGCCCTTTTCCGACGTGCCTGTCAACCGCGGCTACGAGTACGACAAACGGGCGGCACGTTTTCTGCAAGGATTTGCCGAAGATTACGTTCTCGTGAAGACTCTCGAGAACCGCGTTGGTTTCGATCGCGGCTTGGTAATTGATTATTCTTTTTCCCTTTGAGCGATTCTGACCCCTTCCAACAGCTTTGCTTTGAGTGTTTCTTTGGCGGAATTCCTTGTCTGCGCGTCGCGCACGGAACCTCAAAACTGCAAGCGAAATGCAACTTCTGCCGGTCCAACACCTCGTTGTGCGTTCCCGTGCCATTCCCTGCCTCGTTTGAGATTACCGGTAAGTCCTTCTTTCCTCGTTTAATTACGTTCCTGATCATGGACGTATTTTTCTCCCAGACCGGGGGAAAGCCCAGTTGAACGATAAATGGATGGCTTTCCAGCTGAACGAATGGATCGAAGACTCGGCCGGTAACTCTGGTGGCGCTCTCCCCGAGATGCTCCTGTCCGTCATTATCGGGTGGATCCAGCGGAACTCAGGCGACGACGCTGCCAGGGCCGCACGTACTCGCGTTTACTCCTCCAGCGTCGCCCCTCTCCCTTCGTCGGGGGAGAACAACGCCGTCGCATCTTCTTCGTCGTCCGGGGCCCTTCCATCTCTTCCCGAGACGGGATTGATTCGGTTCCCCTCCGAGGTTGGCGACAAGAAGATCTCGCGTGACTCGGATGGCGATATCAATATGCATGGCGTGGACGAACAAGTTGGGAAAGAGGTTGAACCGGCCGGGGGCGGAGTTGAGTTCCCGCCCGCGGACTTCCAGGGTGCGTCCTCCATAGTTTCGCTATTCTCTCTCTGGTTACGCTAATCACCTCCCCCAGGTTCGGGCGGAGCGCGTTCATCCCTGCCAGCTCGTGTTTCGCCTCCTCCCCGAACAGGATCATCTTCGTCGCTGGCCGGCGCACTTGGCAAGACTCTTCCTCGTCCTCCCGAGAAGACGTCCCATTCCGCGCCTGGTTCTACATCGGCGCCAGTGTCGACTCGTTCACCCAGTATTCCTTCGGCCTATCTTCCGGCTCCTCGACCCCAATCGTTCACCGACCGCCAGCGTTCCTTTACAAGCGGATCCATCAGCGTCGCCCCGACGTATCCCGGTGGCAGCCTGGGGGTCCTTTTGTCTAACTTGTCTGGTTCGTCGTCGGGGAGCACCCACGGCAACGCCTCATCCACCCTTCCTTGGAGACGCGTCGGTGGCGAGGAGGAGACGGACGCATTCGGGACATCCACCCAACCTTCCTCCTCGTCGGGAAACTTCGGGTTCGGAATCCAGTCTTCATCGTCAGGGGGCTCGGGCGATTTCCTTCCTGGTGGCGAAGGGCCGGACGACCATCCGCCAATTACTCATATGCCCAACGACGACCCCAGCACTTCGAATTCCTAGACGCGCGATATTACGTCAGTTTCGAGTTTTTCTTGCTTGTTGTTTTGCCGCGTCCTCGAACTCCCCAGTGGCGGCTGGGTTGAGTAGAGTCCTGATAAAGCCGCCCTTTCTTGTCTTTTCGTTATTGACCCTCCGGACTTCGCGCATCGTCGCGCCTCTTATGTATTCCTCCATAGTTTTGACTTTTGACTCGTAGTACCGCGTTTTTGTACAGCATTTTCGTCTGCTTGTTCTGAATATACGTGTTTTCAGCATTTTCGACCGAATGAGCCGCCCGACCCGTGGGAATTTGGACTTGGGGAACTTCTGAGGGCGTGATTGCGGCGGCGCGTCCTCGTGTCGCGGTCACGTGCGCCGGCCCGCGATTTCCGCCATCGATATTTGATGGACTTCCTATTTGAGTTCCGTAGTTGGGGGGGTAACAAGTCCGATTTGGAGTTTCATCAACCTGGTTGCGCCAGGGTCCTCCTCGATCAGGAGAGGGTCTCCGCGCGGATTTCGATCGCGTCTGCTCGCTCGACCTCCCAACCAATGTTATAGATTCGAGTCCCAGGTCGGGAGAACTGCTGGGAGGCGACTAAAAAGGGTTGGGTTTCCAGGCGGAATCGAGTCCGTTATCGATCGTAATGCGCGTGGTGGTTATCGAGGAAAGCCTCTTTCCTTGCTCCAAATCGTTCGAAGCCGGCTCGGCGGCGAGGCGACGGTTTTTCGGTTTATCGGAAAATCCTCCCCGCCCGGAAAAGGCTAATATCGGCCCGTTTTCTTCGTTTTTCTCGATTCGGGAGAGTTTGGGGGGTCCATACGATTCGTTTGGTTGCTCCCCTGCGCGGGGAGCCTTAATTTTCTGCACCGGGAGTGCTATTTTTACGTTCTGAGGCAAAAACCGAATTTTTTATTAAGTCCGCACACACGCGACCGAGCACGCGCGGGCGCGTTCGCGCGCGTCGCGCGAAACGCGAGCGCGAAGCGCGTGCGCAGAAGCGCGTGCGCAAGAAGCGCGTGCGCAAGAAGCGCGGGCGCAAGAAGCGCGGGCGCAAGATGCGCGGGCGCAAGATGCGCGCCACCGTAATTTTTTTTCTTCTCCGTTCTTCCCCGTTTCTTTTCCTATTGATTCCTGGTCTTCGTATCTGTCGTTCCTCTTCCGGGTGCAGCGTTATTTCGCGGAAAATAAGGCCGTTTATATTCATTTTTCGCGGGGCTTTCGTGATTTGAGAAGTACATGTTGTAAAATGAGAGTTGGAGTCCGATTCTTCTTTCTTCAGCGTCTTTCTCGCTTCTCCCTTCGTGGGTATCTTTTCACGGCAGCGCCGACTGGCCCTCATATTGCCTCCGCCCTGTGTCTCCCCATCTGGGTTCCTTCCCTTTGGCCTTCTTTGCCGGGGGTTCGATGAAGCGAGTGACTGGGACTTTTATCCTTGACCGGGGGAAATACGGGATGAGCCTCCAAGCGGCGACGGGCAACTTCGAAACCGCGCCATTTAACTCTGCAATGATGTAGGAGTTGTCGGATTTTCTTTCGATCACGACCATGGGTCCCGCGTATCGGGGTTTCGCTTTTCTCGAGAGTTCATTTTCGATAGCCGAGTTTCGCAGGAGTACCAGTGCCCCTCCCGGGAAATTGTAATCCTTGATCTTCCTTAGGTTGTCCTTTTCCCATTGTCGGGCGCTTTTCACCCTCGACGCGTATAGTTTGTCGCGTAGTTTGGCCAGTTCCTCGGGGCGTTTCATGAGCTGTAGTGCCCGCATGGCGATTAAATCTGGAGTGGACAGGAGTTCTCCCGTGATATTTATCATGTAGGTCGCCTCCACGATGTCGAATGGAAAGAGTGGTTCCACCCCATGTGCCAGATAGTAGGGGGAATATCCTGTTGATTTCTGGATCGAGACCCTCTCCGCCCAGAAGACGAAAAAGATCCGTTCGGTCCATAATTCCAACATCCCTTCGCAGGCTTTGGAGATTGCTTCCCTGACATCGTAATGACGTCTTTCGACTATTCCGTTGGCGCGGGAGTTGTATCCAGAAATTCGTATGTGATGTATTCCGTATTTCTTGGCGAGCCAATCGACCGCTTTCACCCAGGCGGCTCCGTTGTCAGTGACTATTTCTGCGACTGCTCCCCACCTGCAGAGGACTTCTTCGAATATGAAATGTCCCAGCGAGTAGGCGTCCTCATTTTCCAACATCCTCCATTCGGGCCAACTGCTGAGAGAACAGCGCCCCTGAACCAGGTATCGGTACCCGTTGGATTTCGGGAGGAGCATCGTGTCGCCATGGAATTTGTGGAATAAAGGGAGGGGCATCGAAACCGTTGGAGGCATGTTTATCTTCTCGGTGGAGCGAATTTGGCATTCGTGACAAGTCTTCAAGAACCATTTAAGGTCTTTATCCATGTGAGGCCACCAGAACCGATCCATCAAGCGCTTCCTGGTAATGAAGAAGGACTTGTGTCCTAATTCGTCGTGGGTTTGGCGCAATATCGACGCTCGTTTTTCTGGTTTCAGTACGAGTTTGTGCTCCAAGTGAGCGTCGCGCCTCCACAAATTCCCGTCCAGGACGAAATATTTGCTGGCTCGCCGGACAAATCGTTCGAAGTTTTCTTCCTTTTCCATGCCTTCGGGGCGTTCCCTCTTCTGTAGGAACGCGTCTATTTTCTCCATATCTGCGTCCGCGGCGATGGATTTCTCGTCCCGCGGGATTTCGAACTCGAGGTTGTCAATGAGGTTAACGTAAACCCGGACCGATGGTTGAGTTTTTGGTAACGTGGTTTTTCTCCCTGGCGGGGCGAAAACTCCTTGTGAGACCGGTTTACCTCCCACTAGGAGTCTATTCGCCGGAATGACTTCCGTGATGGAGGATTTCCTGATTCTTTGCCAGTTCATAACCTGGACGGCGAAACCGCAAGCCCTATCGATCCATTCGTCAACATCGTCTTCCTCTTCCGGGTCTTCGGGAGCTGGCTTCCTTCTCGAAAGCCCATCCGGGGTGTGCCTTACTCCAGGCGTGTGTTCCAGTTTGAAATCGAATAGGAGGATGCCGGCTATCCATCGGTTTACGGCCGCGTTGGGTTGAATATCGGGGTTATTCAACATTCCCTTGATATATTTCGCGTCCACCCGAACGAGGAGATCCGTGATGCCGACAATGTAAAGTCGATAAGCCTTTAGAGCACGGAACAGGCCATACAGTTCTAGCTTGGCCTGAGAATATCGCTGCTCCCTTTCGTTCCAGGTGGTGGACCCGAAGCGGGAGGGGTATTCGAGGCCGTCTTCCCCGAGCTGGGCGAGAATATATCCGGCTCCCCTCCACGAGGAGTCGACCGCCATGATGACCCTTCGCCCGCATTTGTAGTCGATTTGCCGCAGCGCCGGCGAGTTTATAAGGAGCTGCTTTAACTCTTCCATGGCTTTCCACTCGTCGTCGGAAAAGACAAATGGCGCGTCCTTCCGGAGGAGGCGAGTAAGTGGGATAGCGACATCCGCGAAATTCTTTATGAAGATCCTCATGAGACCCAAGGTGCCCAAGAAAGCCCTGACATCGGTCAAGTCTTCGCATGGCGGCCAGTCTCGGATTTTCTGAACTTTGGAGTCGTCTGGCGTCCGTCCCACAACACTGCAAACGTGTCCAACAACTTTTATTTTTGGTACTGCGAAGAAAGACTTTTTAGCGTTAAAAGTTCCTCCTGCATGCCTAATCCTCTGCAGAATGCGGTTGATGTTCAGCATGTGTTCCCAGACAAATCTGCGAATCCCTTTGTTCTCGGGTATGGTTTCGTAGTCTCCGTTCTCGAGAAGGTAATAGGAGGTGGGTCCTTTCACGGGAGTATCGTCGACGAATGGCTGTGTGATATGGGGGATCTCGTCTTGGAGGATGAAGTTAATATCCCCTTGCTGGATCTGGACGGAATTCGTATATCCTTGCGGGAGACGAGTGAGGCGGAGGGTGCCGAATGGTCCCTGGAAAGTGGTGAAGTCGCGGGATTCGATATCAAGAAGCCTGTGGTCGAAGCCGACGAACAAGTCGAACATCCCGTATATGACGCATCCACCAAAGGATTCGGCGTATATTTCCACAATGGGAGGACAGCCAGCGTCTTTCACGACAACTCCATTTAAGGGTTGCAGGTTATGCACCAGCCTGAGCGAGCCGTTGGATTTTGGCACCACGAACCAGTTCGTCCTATAGGAGGAGCTGGAGGGTTCGTAGACGCCCGTCCTGACTTTTCCCCGGATTATTTCAACTACTTCGTCCCTGATCCCCGGCGGGATCGGTATATTCCTTTCTTGCCAAGGAGTGTGCGCGAGGACTGGGATTTTCACGGGTTCGAAGTAGTCCTCCCGGAAATGCCCTCGCTCGTTCTCGTCCCAGGCGAACGCCATTTCGTGGTTGCGAATTACTTCGTGGACCATTTTCTCTTCTTCCGGCCAGAGAAACCCGTCTGGGTTGACCATCATTTCGTCGGCTCGTTGTTTGGTATATCTCTCTCCCTCCCGGAAAGGTCCAGGTCGGGGGTTCAAAGGGGGCATATTTTCTAAGGGATCGGAAGGAAAGTGTCGAACGATTCTGAATTCTTCCGGGAGGGTTGCTGATACCGAATGGACTCGGTCGGCCATTGGTTTGTATTTCTTTTTCTTGGGCTTTTTAGCTTTCTTCTTCACTTCTTCTCCTTCATTTTCGACGGTCCCGGTGATGAAGACGTGGGCTTTTTCGTCATAGTCGTACATGTTCAATAAGCAGTACGCCAGGTACTGGGGTGAGACCTCCCACTGAATGGTGTCGTCGTGAATAAAGATTTTTCGGCAGTCGATAATATTAGTGCCTTCCGGCGAGTAGAGGAGGAGTGGGGCCATTAATCGGTGTAGAGAGAATCCGGGTATTTTGTTGCGTATAGTTTTCTCCTCGTCCGGGAAGAGGCTTTCTTTTTCTTTAATCCGCCAGAAATTTGTCGATACCATTGTCGTCGGCGGAGGGTAAGGCATCGTTTTGCCCTCCCTCATTGAAAACCCGCTTCTTCTTCCTCGTCCTCCACATCTATGGTGGCGAATGGGAGCGTCTCTACGAGGGGATCGAAGCTGACAGTTTTAGGGGCTTTCATGCGTGTGGCGACCGTTTGGACGCTTCCCGTATTGGGGCACGTAAGAGTGAGCTCCTGAGATCCGTCGGTGTAATCCTTCGTGTGGCACTCCGTGAATCGGAAGAAGGGCCTCCCCATTAAGATGTCGAAGGGTGCGCCGTCCACGACGTGAACTTGCATAAGCAGTTCGATTCCCCCGACGGAGAACTTTAGATTTTCGACCACTCCTGCCGTCACCGACTGGTTGGAGTCGGCAGATTCCATAGTCAACGTCTTTTCCGGGGAGAGGGTGACTCCTAGGTTCTGCCAAACGTTTCTGTTCATCGCCACAATTTCGGACCCTTGGTCGAGCGTGCACGTAATTTTGTGCGTATCGTTCACGAGCATATCAAGGACACGCAAGGAGTCGATTGGCGAGGCGGTGAGGAGAAACGTGTTAACCGATGGCAATCCCCCGTAGGAGAGCGTGAGTGCCTCCTTTTCTTCGAACAACCCAGTTTCAACCGTGGGAAGACGTTTCGTAATCGTGTTCTCCTTATAGAACTTCCGCACATCTGGGCAGATTGCACAAAGTTCCTCGTTGGTGATCATGATTTCCGATTTGAGTGTCCGTTGCATGACTGCTTCGAATAGCTTTGGGTTCTCGATCGGAGATTGGTATTTAAACGCGGGTTGTGGCGGTGCCACGCGTTCTCCCGACCTGGGAGGAGGTGGTTTAGGCGCCTGTACTGCTGGAGGCGCCATCTCCGTGGTCTTCATTGCTCCTTTGGGAGGTCCCTTCTTTACTGCCTCAGGCTGTGCCTTTGGTTTCGGCCTCGTAGCCTGCTGAACTTGTCCCTGTGCCCAAACTCGGGTTTCTCCTTCCTCCATCTCGTCCACGATGCGGGGGACTTTTCCAAAGGCCAAGGTGCCCACAGGTTCACAGTTGGTGAAGGATAGCGCATTTACTGAATGTGGCGGCTGGTCCCTTTCGAACCGCTGCTGCTGAGGAACGGGGTCACGGGACGGAGGCGGGTTGTGATTGTTCCAGTTCTCGATTTTCTCCATAAAGTTTCGCCCTGACAAGGCTCGCGGAATGAACCTCCCGTTGGGGAGAACGAGTTTATTATCCGCGTTCCGGAAGCATTTCCCCTGGCGGATGAATTCCGCCGCTACCGGGCATTCACGAATGAAGTGTCCTTGCGAAGAACAGAAGCCGCATTCCCCAGGGCGGAACATGCTTTCGCTGCCCCTGTTATTGTCCCATTGTTCCCGAGGAGGATATCCGTTGTTTAGTGGACGATAGTTATTCTCCCGGGGCGGGTTTCGTCGAGAATTATAGCCGTTGTCTCTTCCACCGTACGGACCATCGTAATGCCGTTCCTGGCGTTCGGCTGGTGGGTACGGTAGCGGTGCCGGCGCAGCCTCCAGAGCTGTGGCCTGGTATACCCCGTAAGCTGGTCGGAGAGGTAGTTGATTCCTATTCATGGCTTGAGTGAGCGACTGCATATCCACATGGATTTTCTGATGCATCTTTTGGAACGCTTCTCCCAGGTCGACGATTTCCTTTTTGATCGCCCCTGTCTCAATGCTGTCCTCCGAAGTGATTCTTGGGCCGTCGAGAATATATTGCCCGGCCTTCACCACGTCTTCCACATCAAATGGGGTATCGCTCGGGTGATCGGGCTTCGTGATCTGCAGCCTTCGATATATCCGTCCTCGGATATCATCGTCCATCCCTTTCGGGAATTCCCGCTTCGTCTCGAGTTCCGTGAGTTTTCCTTCCGAGATTAAGTGGCTGGCGATCGTCCTGAACCTTCTGTGGTACTCCGAGAGGTCGTCCTTGGTTTTTATCTTCTTCGACACCCGGGTGGAGACATATGAGTCCAAATCGTTGGTTGTAAAGATTTTGTGCCCGTCCGCTCCGGGGTACAACTTCTCGACCTCTTTTTTGAACTCCGGCCAGGTGGCTCCATCTTTAATGCATCCCTTCCAAAGGAGCTCATCCTCCATGTCGATATATCGGCAGGCGGCAGCTATTTTCTCCGCGTCGGTGTTTCGATCGCAGGCATCGGTTACCTCCTCGATATCTTCCCAATAACGCTTTAATCCGTTGGCTTTCCCATCAAAGGAGGGAGCGCCTCTAGCTGTTCGGCCTGGCATCATTCTAGACATCTTCTTCCGGACGGGGAGAACCTCTGGGATAGAAGTTGGTGAGTCGGTGGATAGGGTGATAGATGACTCGGTGGTCAATGGAATAGTTTCGAGTGATGATTCTGTTAAGAGTGTAGTTGGTGGGGCTTCTGGCGAGGAAGAAGTAGATGAGAGGGGAGATTCTGGAGATTCTGGGGTCTCGACGATGGGTGTAACCGTGCTGTTTAGGGCAACAGTCGGGTCGTTTTCCGCGAGAGTGATTTCCTGGAGTACTGTTCGTCCCGAGTTCCTCGTGGTTCGGGGACGGGGAGGCGTTTTGACAAGAGCGCTTTGCCTGGCGGCGTCGAGTGACCGTCTCCTTCGGAAATCCACACTAAAAACCCCCTGCGGTGGTCACCAGTTGTGATTCGGACCGCAGTGTAGCTATTGGAAGGATGTTCTCCTTGCGCGATATAGCAACTCGTTCGGCCCTTAGGGGTTAATGGTGTTGGAAAGCAGTGGGGATTAAGGTCTGACTATGCCTCTATGTGATATGTAAATGGGTGTGTGGGGCGTAGGATGTGTGTGTGTGTGTTAATTCAACTTCTCCTGGATGGGGAGAGGGATGATATTCGTGGGTCTATTTTCTTGGGTTTGTTAAACCTGTTTGTTAGCGACAAATGGATGAAGCCAAAATATATACTATGTGCTCTTTATGCTGCGTTGAATCCCGTTCTGTGGTGATTCCAAAGCTTCCTAGACGGCGTTATAGCTCGCTATCCTTTCTGCACTCCTCCCTGGTGAACAGGTGCTGCGGGACGGCTGGATATCCCTTGGGATTCCACAAATAACGGCGACGACGCTGTGTATGTCGTTTTGACAGGATCACAGACGGCGATTTATCCAATATGGCTCTGCTCCTAAGCTGGACTAGGTGCGAGTACGGCTAGCGGTCGTGGTCCGTGGGTGAAACGACTGCGGTCTAAGCAGAACCGGGTGTTTTTGGTGCAAGTTGTCAAGTCCTGTCTTCTACACGGCAATATGCCTGCGAATCCGGTGCTCCGTTACGGCGACCTGCTGGGTGGTAGACTTGGGGGCGTCTGTGGTGGGGACGTCCTTGCAGAAGGGGAGGATGGTAAAGTGCCTGGACCAGGGACAAGTGAGGGGTGGGCGGTCAAATGCGTGAACGAGGGCTCCTTTAGATGTAATTCAGAGGATGAGATACAGGGGAGGGATAAGAGCCCAGTAATTGACTGACTACTTCCGCTTCTCGCGTCTCCCTTTTATACCTTTCTCCCTATGCCGTACTGGACCGACGCGCGTCCCTCCAACCGTTGGTAGCACATGGTGCACCGCGGTCTGGAACGTCATGGTCGTCCTCCCAGCTCAGGAGATGGCTATTTGGGGATGCGCGCCGGCCTGGTCGGGCTAGGCGAAGGGAACACGCATATTCCTGCCCGAGGAGGCGGGTGAATTACGTGATTTCAGCAATTCTCCTAGCCAAGGAAGTGGAAAGCCAGCAAATCTGCGGTTTGTACCGCATGGACAGGCTCGACACGAGGCTAGAGTATATCCGATTGGTTGTTCGTTGGCGGGGTACGCGCGTCCCCTGGCGACCTTGGGCGGGGAGAACTCGGGGTGGTGCTGAGGCCGCGCGGCCTTTGACCAGTCCAAGAGGGCTCGAGTGCCTTTTGGTGCTTTGTGGAAATATCGGATGGAATGGGATAAGTGGTTGGTTCAATGGGTGTAGACAGCGTCCAGGAGTGCTTTGGGAGTACTTTGGACGGTGTCGAATGCGAAAAGTGAGGCGTTATGAACAATCTCCCGAGCCAGGAGATTGGGCCAAATCGGGAAATCTGGTTTCCTCATCGGGAAGCGGATTGTCGGGTGCGATTATATGGATTCGCAGGATCGGTTAGGAGGGGCCATGAGGCAGTGTGCAGTGCGTAGCACAAACACCAGCCTCACAGCGCCGACCCACTTTCCATCGTGACTCCTGGTACGAGTTGTCAATGCCGATACGCGCTGCCAAAATTGCGCGACGCGGTCGTTCGGTAACGGAGTCATCGGCAGATCATCTGCGTCCCCGCTGGCCATGCGTAGCCTTGGCCGTTAAAACGCACGAAATTCGTGGGTCGGTCGGCTTTTATGGAGGTTTAATCATCCGATCAAATGAGTGACTCATGTGACATTACGTTTGATATTCTCACGTTGCGACTGGTATATAAACGTCGTGTTCCTCACAACCTCTTCTCGACGCACCACCATTCACCTTACATCGATGGCTAGCAAGTTTCACTGATATTGAGAAATTTTGACTGATAATGTTCACAGAGTATATTGCAAGACCCGTTCAACGTTAGAAAGTGCTTGAATTGCAACGGTACGAAGCATATGCCTAGTTTCAAGGATAATGAAGAGGTTGACGAAGGTGCTCAGATATGCGGTGGGTGAAAGTAAAGTCACCCACCGAGCCGGAGCTCAACACGAGTTCATGGGAACAACGGCTTAAATTAGCTCGTTTCTTCGGGGCCTTTCCGGTTATTGATCGCACCGTATTACACCGTGTCCAAAGCGGATTAAAGTTCATTCAAGTCCATTCCACCTTGTCACTTTTGCCCATTCGTGTCCTTAGCAGTCGAGTTTTGAACGCGCCGTATTCGTTTTACGTCAGGTCCAACTTGCACATTGATTGTTTAGTAGCTTCGCTAACTGCTGCTATTGTGTTGACCCACGTTTTTCGTTACACTGCTTCTTATCATCCTCTGAACTTGATATATGTGATCCGATCACGACATCAATCTCGATGCCACAGCTCAGCAGATGTTTCTGGAAGTAAAGTCGTTGGAGGCGGCGGTCATAGAGTAAACGGCAAATTCCCTGCGGAAGTTGTTCTTTCTCATTTATTAAATGATAATGACATCGAAAACTTACACGAGGGCTCTTTTTCTTTCGAACATCAATGCTGCGAAGATGATATCTTAGAGTACATCTCAAAACACGAATCTTTCGTAGCCGTAGACTATCCTTGGCAATTTTTAATACCAATGTTGACTCGACGAGAGCTTAAGAGTGTTGCACGACTTCATCAGATGAAATTTGGATCACCAAGGGACTCTGTTGCAACAGTCAAACAATTCATGACCACTCACGATTGTACATACTATTGCCCACGATACGTCTCAATTATGCGCTTTATGCCTCCTCTCCAGAAAGGAACAAGAAAGAAAAAGGAAGTGATCCCTAAATCTCAGGCGCTGATCGCATATGAACAACGTGAAATGGCTAAGTTAGCACAGAAATTGAAATATACTAAAAAATTAGCAACTCACCGACTGGGTGACATGACTTTCCCACCCGATCCGTTGAAAACGCACGAGGTGCACAGAATTTTGACAGGAATTGCTAAGAGGTTTGAGCCTAACGAATTTATCGAAGACGGCTGTGCTGTGTGCGGAATGCTCTATCCTTCAAAAAATCTATCACTCCTGGCCGATTTTCCTTCCCCTTTGATAGACCTGTTGTGTGCAGAAGGAGTTACAAGGAAAGAACGAAAATACACGACTGACCCGATAGAAGAACTGGATGGTCCTGTGCTAGCAGACGGATGCCGACATCTTTGCGTTGACTGCGAAAAGGCGTTGATTCAAAATAAAATACCTGACAACGCGCTTGTGAAACATTGTTGGTTAGGACCTGTACCTCCAGAATTGACTGATTTGAGTTACGCAGAAGGTGTAATGATTGCCAAGGTTCGCCATAATCGTTGCGTCATGCGTGTGAATTCAGGCCGAGTTAAAATGCACGCCAATGCCATTATGTTCGAACAGCCTGTGCTAAAAGTTTATTGGAAATTACCTCCTTCGCGCGACGAAATGAGTGAAGTTCTCGCGTTCATCTTTACTGGCTCCGCTGCACCTACTCAAGAAGACTTTGAACGCACACCTATGCTTGTACGGAGGAAAAAGGTCGAGGCCGCCCTAAACTGGTTGAAATTGAATCACGAAGGCTACGCAGAATTGGAAATTTCACAGGAGAACTTACTGTCTTATAAACTTCACGACATCCCTGTTGTTGTCGATTACCGAAAAACAAACGCTGAACCCACAGACTCCATCCCTGCTGTCGCTCGGAGCGTTAATGACACTAATGAAGAACACGGCACTTCTGAAGGTCGATGCTCCTTTTCAGTTCACGGATTAACAGGTGAACAGTATTCCAAGGCCACAATGAGAACCATAAAGGCCATCGCACTAGAACATTTAACGAGAGAAGGAAGCATGCTTGGCATCGGTCGCAGTGACGAACCAGAACCGTTTTTTCCGCAACGTTGAAGCTTATCCTGCAATGTTCCCTTGGCTGTTTCCATATGGCAAAGGCGGTATAGGCCATCCGAGTCATAAGCATATTATGTCCGACAAAGAACGGAAACGCAACCTCTTACTGTACCACGACAAACGTTTTCAGCTCGACATGTACTTCCCTATGATTGCCTTCAACCACGAACAGCTGAAAACCTCTGCGTACAATGCATCAGCACTTGTAAAACGTTCTCAATACCCCGACATATGTCGCCGCCTTCGCAGGATAAATCCGGACGTAGCTGGAAACATTGCTGACCGTATGGCATCTGGACACCACGTCTGTCCAGAAACAGAACAAGAGAAGGATTGTTTTGACCTCATGCATGACTTGGACACCGTTGGAGCTCGAGTGCCCGGAGCTGCGACAAGCAAACGTCACATGCGTAACGAAATTTGGTCTTGTACCGCGTTCATGAGCTCACCGCCTTGGTTCGTAACAATGGCTTGGAATGATGGTGGCCATCCGCTCGCTCTGTATTATGCACAAGAGGACACTGTCTTCCGACCTGAGATAAGACTTTCCGACGAGAGAAACTTGCTTATGTCCCAAAATCCTGTTGCAGCGGCGCGATTTTTCAACTACATGGTTGAAGTTTTTCTGGAGGAAATTCTTTGTTGGGAAAAGGATGAAAGAGGAGTGTTTGGACATACGAAGGGATTTTACGGCTCCGTTGAACAACAAGGACGCTTGACACTTCATTTGCATATGCTTAGTATGGAATAGACGTGCTCCAACGCCCCAAGAGATTCGGGACAAACTAATGGCCAAAGACAGCATGTTCATCAAAAGACTGACAGATTACTTGGAGACATCGCACCAAGGTGGCTTTACGAACGGCTCGCTAGCAGACGTCAGTGCCAGAGTAGGAATTGACGAACGAGGCGAACTCTTACCGGGAATGAAAGACAAGCCAGATTACGAGAAACCTACTTTGACGTTCCCCAGTTTACCTCCTCCCTTGTGTACCACCTTAAACTGCCCCGGCACCTGTGACAAGTGCATAACGATCCACAACTGGATGAATCGATATCGAGATGAGGTAGACGACATCTTGTTGCGTTCGAACATACATTCCTGTCGTCAGTCAATTTTGGACGAAGCCGAAGAAGCTCGTAAAAAAGATTGGCGGAGACTTAAGAAAAACGAGACGAAACGAGTTAGAATACAAGAGAGACGAGGATGCCTGTCAACTTCCGGCGTGTGTAAAGCTCGTTTTCCAAGAGAAATACACGCACTCACAAGTATTGACGACGATGGGCATTTGAATATGAAGCATTCCGAGCCGTATATGAATACTGTAAACCAGATCATTACTTACTTTTCGAGATGTAACACGGACTGTACCAGCTTAATGTCAGGAACAGCGGTAAAGGCAATCATCGCTTATGTATCAGATTATATATCCAAGATAGGACTTAAATCGTACCAAGCTTTCGCAACCGTCTTCGACGTCTTTGACCGCAACGCAGAGCAGCACGACGCCATCGGTGTCACGAATGACGCGACGAAAAAAGTCCTCAGACAAATGGTCAACTCCATGTCCACGAAGATGGAGATAGGTAGCCCGATGGCCTCGTTGTATTTGCTTGGACATCGCGATCATTACACTTCACATACGTTCGTAAATTTTCCATGGCGAACGTATGTTACTGTCGTCAACAGATATTGGTTAAAACAGACTTCAGACGACATGGATATAGATGAAAGAATACCAGAAGAAAATGTTGTCTTGAGGAACAAGAGAGGAAATATTGTAAGCTCTTCCTTCATCGACGACTACACGATGCGCCCGTTCATTTACGAGCATGTGAATTTATACGAGTGGATCCAGTGCAATTTGAAAAGTGAATATACATCGAGGGATCTGGAAGCATTAGCAACAGCACGCGCATTTGAGATGGAGACAGACGAATTGGATTCGGAAAGTTCAACGGCAGTAAACTCAGAGGACGACGACGACTCGTTCATCGTAGATGATATGGCCAGTGTAGCTGCCAGTGAGGCTAGATCAGATCGATCCGATTGTTCATCGTGGAGTTGCAATGATTCAGACGAGGACATTTTGCGAGCGCAAGCAAAAATAGACAAAGAGCATCGGAAAATCAAACACGCCTTCATAGGAGATCACGGACAGAAAAACACACACGGAGTGTATTGCGACTTCTCCAGATTAGATCACATCATTCCGAACTTCTTGGGTGGCGCCATTCCGCGATCTGATCGAGGTGATCGGGATTTCTACTGCATGACCATCCTCACTCTTTTCAAGCCGTGGCGACAACCGGACGATCTTAAAGATCAAGAATCGACGTGGGACCAAACCTTCCATGAACACAAGTTTACACCTCGACAAACGCAGTTGATAGGCAATTTCAACCTCCGATTCGAATGCAACGACGCTCGAGATGATCACTACGCAACAATGAAAAAAAAACTAGCCGACGCGGAATACGGTTTTACTAGTCATTTCTCGAACCCGCTCATGGGTGATAAGGACGACCAGAAAGACTTTCTGGACGACGCTATAGATGAGAATGATGACGAAGTTTTTACTCCCTTGATAGGCAGCCGCACGCAAAATCTGAGAAGAGGAATAGAAGAAATGCGTCAGATGCTCGTACGCTCAAGATGGTTGAATAAAACAAAAGACGGGTTGCTATCAAGTGTAAAAACAGCACAGCTGCTTCCTCCTTTCAAGACAAAGGCAGAGTGGTCGACAATAGTCAGAAACGTCCGAAAATTGTTCACGTCCAACAAACTTGTCGATATACCAAGCAACGAAGACGCGGACAATCCACGACACTTGCCTTCAAATTACAGTACTCACAACACAGTTAATGAGCTACCGTTCGACTATTTCAACTCCGTTCACAAAGTAACTGTTGAAGAAAATACAGCCTTCAAGTCCGCGTGTTGCTCTGAGTTTACCCTAAACACGGAACAAGAGCGAGCTTTTAGACTGGTTGCCGATCACGCATCTACAAGTCAGCCTTCGCCGTTGAAAATGTATTTAGGTGGAATGGGAGGCACTGGTAAATCGCAAGTCATTAGAGCTATCACCAAATTTTTTGAACTGCGAAACGAGGGCTACAGATTTATGTTGCTGGGACCTACAGGAACTGCTTCAGCCCAGATCAACGGCTCAACTTACCATTCCGTCTTTAAAATTACCAGGGACAATGGAAAACGCAACAGCGCAGATATAGATGGTATCCTAAACGAAGCGACGGCCATTGCCGCTGTCAAGGAAAGGATTCAAGGGGTCGACTACATTTTCTTGGACGAAGTTTCGATGGTTTCTTGCTCCCAATTGCAAGTTCTTGCTAGCCGTGCAGCGATTGCAAAAGACAAGCCAGACACGGAATTTGGCGGCCTAAGTGTCATTCTCGCCGGTGATTTTGGACAGCTACCACCGACAATGGGTGTTCCCTTGTACGAACAACTGAAATCCCTTCGCTACCGTGACGCAAGCACTGCTTTTGAACAGGACACCCTTCTGGGTCGAATTTTGTGGCACCAGTTTACTACAGTGGTCATCCTTCGCCAAAACATGCGGCAGCAATCAGCAACAGCGGATGACCTAAAACTGAGAACAGCTCTGGAAAATATGCGGTACAAATCCTGCACTCCGGCAGATATCGAATTTCTTCGATCCAGAATTGCTAGTGATAGACCAGGGCACCCTCGACTAGATACCCAGAAATTTCGTAACGTCGCAGTGATCACTGCTCTAAACTCTCACAAAGACGCTATAAACGAGTTTGGATGCAAACGCTTCGCCGAAGATACCGGTCAGCAATTGCACGAGTTTTATTCTATAGATAAACTGAGCACTAAAGCCGTCGATACCAAAAAATGGAGTAAAACAAAGGCTCAAGGTCGTTTTAGACAAATCGGACCTAACCTTCAAGAACAGCTATGGAAATCAATGCCGTCCACAACAAACGACCACGTAGCTGGATGCCTTAGGCTCTGCGTTGGAATGCCAGTTATAATCAAGTCAAATATCGCGACAGAACTTTGCATCACTAGAGGACAAGAAGCTACAGTCAAAGGTTGGACCGAGTCGACCCACCTCGGGAAGAGAGTTCTAGAAACGTTATTTGTTGAACTCACTCGACCTCCTCGAACAGTCCAATTGCCTGACTTACCTCCAAATGTCGTGCCATTACCTCGAGTCTCATCTTCAATTACCGCATTGCTAGAGGACGATTCATTGCTCAGCATTTCGCGAGATCAAGTACAGGTTTTGCAGAACTTCTCTCATACGGATTACGCAGCTCAAGGAAAGTCTAAAGACCCTAACGTCTGCCACATAAGCAATTGTAAACAGCACTTTGGCATATACGTTGCCTTGTCTCGAGGTACAACAGCAGAAGGCACCGCAATCGTCCAAGGTTTCGATGTTGCAAAAATTACTGGGGGTCTGGACGGTTACCTCCGACAAGAGTTTCGCGAACTAGAGCTTCTAGACAAAATTACAAGGCTACGACATCTTAATCAGTTACCTCCACACGTTACAGGTATCTACCGCGGCCAATTAATCAAGTCATATAGAGCATGGAAAAAAAATGAAGACGACACCTCCGATCTTCACCCTGCTTTACATAGAAACAAAGGTTCGGATCCTAGCAATAACACATTCGAAACCTATGACGACTGGAAGCAAACCGCCAAAGATGCTGACACCAATGTCCAGTCTACCTCTATCGGATCCAAAAGAAAAGCGGTAGATGAAGATCTTCTAAACCCCATGAAACAGCTCAAACTTACTCCAAGTTTATCAACAAACGACACTAGTGCCTTACCTACCACCTTGAGACGACACAAGAAACCCAAGGCGTCTGAAACAAGACCGTATCCACAAGTGCGTATTTCTTTCACCCTAACAGAACCAGTAGGTTTAATATGGGACTCGAATGACTGGAGCTGTTCTTATGATGCCCTTCTTGTTCCCTTGGGCCACTTATGGCGATCCGACCCTGCACTGTGGACAGCGACGTTGAATGCACTGCATCCAATACTAGGTCTTTGGGCAAGTGAAATGAATATCAGCCACGCACATCCGGAACTTCCGCGAGATACGATCAGAAAAATTCTCCATGCTTCACAGCCGGAGCATTTTCCCCGTGGTCGATTGGGTGTCGGCCTAGACGATTTGCTCACTTCGATATGTGATGCAAAAACATACGGCGAAGCCAGAGTTATCTGCAGTAACTGCGAATTCAAGGAAGACCGTATTGTCAGCGTATTTGGCATGCGGACAGCTGTGTACAGGAATAACCACCTAGATCGCCACACGACCATGTCACTCAGCGAATGGTTAGCACATCATCTCGATCAACCCACGAGACGTACATGTCCCTCTTGCAATACGATACTGCGTCGCAGGACGACCTCACTCACTGTACCTCCTATAGTCATCTTCACAATCGACTTCATCGGGAGAAAAATCTACTTCGACGACTACCTTCGGCTCATTCCAGACAGCGGAACTCCAAATTTACGATTGGCGGGATTGATTTACTATTCACGCGAAGGTTATCACTTTGCAAGCACAGTCGTTGATAAAAACCAGACGCTCTGGTTCCACGACGGAATGACCACTCGGCGATCATGCATCAGATTAGGACAGCTCACTGACATTGACCGATACTCACTGTACGCCCGAGGCGACTTCACTTTAAGCGCCGTAATTTACGCCCACGATTAGATACAGTTCACGTACGAAACTTCGTTCTACCGTCCAATAGAAAATATTCGTGCAATTAAAGGACTTGGAACCTGCCTTATTGAGGCAGAGTCAAAATAAGCAACGACTCGTAATAGTTGCCAATCTGTAGAGCGAATAAATAAATAAAAATTATACCACGAGTGTAAGCACGCGCGCGCGAAGCTTAAAACGGAACAATGGCATCAGATTACATCACATGATCGCGTTATACACTCCCTAAAGCTAATACACTGCATCAAATATACACAGCCGGCATACCTTCACCTCAACAACGGCGGGCCCTCCATGCATGGAGTCGTTCAAACTGTTCCAGCTTACAATAGCTGTCAAAGACGTCCTCAACGACGTACAAGACATAAAGCGATGGTTTATGGACCTTCCCAACGATAACCAGGCTGGCACTGTAAGTGTGTCGCTTGTAATAAAACTGAGACTCGACAGTAGATGCTTTGCAGGCTTACTGTTGCAGGGAATGTGCAACTCACTTCGGCACAACATACACGAGCTGCGAAAAAATCCCTCACCTCGTTCGATGTCGCCCTTGTAAAGATCGCAAGATCTTTTGTTCTCTCCGTGACGACTACTTAGTTCACAAACTGCTGCCCGAACTTCCTGAGCACAACGAAAACACCTTTCGCGAAGCCTTGAATAAAATTAGGCTGAAAAAGAAGTCAGGCACAGTGGTACGAGTCCCATCGCGGTTCCATCCATACACCCGAGACGTGCTTTCCGAGCCACGTTCGCAAAACCGTCGTTCAGAAGACACGGAGTGCACGCGCGTGCTCCCTGCTCAGGCCCCTAGCTTGGCCAAACACCGGCTCCTTGAGGATTCGGGGACAAGTACAGTCGAGGAAACTAAAAACTTGTTCACAAATGTTTTGACACGGGTTCCGCTTTCTGAAACGACCACAATATCAAACGTTGGTCCAGCAGGTAAGGCTAGCTCGAGGCTATCCTCAGTTGAAACACCATATCACTAACAACGCACCAGAAATTGATTACAAAGCGACCGAAACTGCCCAATTATCCGCGGAGGGTGAGACTCAATACCATCGAGACTTGTATCGAGTATTTGAACTCGCTCGCAGACAGGGATTCAGAGCTCACCAAAGTCAAGACAGAATTGTATCAGTTGCAGCGTACGTTATCTATTTTCTTTCATCCGAACATGATGCATACGCGCTGATTACTCACAGAGGCCTATATCTACGGACATACGTACTTCGCGATGACTGCAGCACACATCCACGACATTGCCGCTCACGACTGGACACTAAACGCCGCTGAGCGGATAATGGACGAGATATGTCCATTTATGGACTACCTGAACGCCGCTCGAATTGAGACAAGAGCAGACAGCCGACCACGTTAAGGGGAGTTGTTGATTACGATACACATTTACGCAAACAAAATTGTACAGTTCAATGAAATGGAAGAATCTTGCCAACCTCAGCACCATGCTTCGTGCTCGACGTTTTCTTCTCTTGTTTTCCGCCCTCTAGCCTCCGAAAAAATGAAAAAAAAAATTGTATGTCACTTGTGAAATCACCAACGAACCATTAAAACTGCTGCTTGTGCGCGCTAAATATTTTGAGAGCCGAAACTCATCAAAACTCTGAAGTTACAATTCCCGTCAACTCGCCTGCTCGTGAACCCCATTAGGCATCGCACGTGATTAAACTCGAACCACCCCTGTTCTTCGCTTCTTGTTTCCTCAGCCTTTACAAACGCCTGGATCCTCTGCCGCCGTATTCACCGGCCTCATACCTCCCTCTCATTATTTTTCAGCCAGCTGAAATTCACAGCTGTCGCCTATTTGACCCCGTTATTTTATCTCCTTCGCGACAAGTCCGAGCAAAGAGAACGTTGCCAATGTACGCATAAGCCGTGAAGAACTTCAAGGGACGTGGCGTCTTTCATAAACCGTCTTATCATCCTCTTTTCAGAGCAACACTCGACTTTATTCCGAGTATCCTCGGTTGCCTCAAATTCCAAGTACTATTGCGCCTTGCGCATCGTGTGCTCCAACTCGTGGAAGCCTTTCGTCGCCGCCGTCGAAGGAGCGCCCCTACCATGTTAGCCTCGGCGCTATACTCAACATGTAAAGCCCGTACCTCAACGTCAAAATCTGTGCCTCAAAAACTGCTACAGGTTTCAACATGAAGCAAAACACTCCGGCTCAAGTTCTGTCAGATTAAATGATTCACTGAACCGTCAGCGCCTCATACGCAACCGTACTGACAGCGTTACTGGTTTTAAATGTCAAAATAGCATACCCGTCATGGCCACCGTTCCTTCACAGTCTTTGCGCGGTTCTTACGCGCCCACTGCCTCTCAATGCTTGTTCTGCCACTAAACACCGCCAAGGATACGCGTTTCGGGGAGAAAAAATTCGCACCGCTCCCTACAGTACGCTGACAATGCGTGGCCCAAATATGCGAATAGACTCGAATTTACCCGCCAAGTCGCGCGTGTAAATTTTGTTTCATGTATGGCAACACAGACCTACCCTTCCGCACTACTAAACACTTACACGTTCCTCCTATTCAGCCGGATATGTCCGTTCCCCACGCGCATGTTCATCAACAAACGCGATCACGTGTTCGGACCTTAGTCCCTTTGCAGAATATACACAAACTGGGCTACTTTTCCGATCAACCTACACGAAACGAATAGCAATGCAAACCCTTCTCGTCCTGAAGGTATATAAATGTACAGCAAGTAGTTTTGCTTTGACTTCATGAATTGGCCAAGCCGGTGAGTTCGCTACTTCATGCTACATATTTTTCTACCAGAAAAACACACACCGACATCCCCCTCTCAATATAGGTCCAACGTTCCTAAGTTCGTTACCTGTTGATTAATTTCTAACGTTCCCTCCGGTCGGTTACAGTACCGCGTATCAAATCGTAGTTCAAAATTTGACCCCAAGCAAGATACGGTCGGTCTCATTTTTATTTCCATTTTTCTGCTAATTTTCGTCCAAGATCGAGCTGGAACTGAACGAGTAGGTGTCAAGCGCCCAAAGCCCTCCCATCAATCACTCTCACGGTTACAATTTTCTTTCCCGTGTATTAAGTAAGCGTCGTCTCGGACACGACATTCAATTCTTCGTCCTCTCGTCTCAGTCAACTCCCACAAACTACACATACTCGATCCTGTAGGATTGCACTCTTGCCCACCTCTAGCCTATACTTACTGTCATCGTCTCGACAGAACTGCTGTATCTCAACGTTTGCCGTTCGAATGTGAGTCCTTTGACGTTTGCGTACTCCCTCCCCACCTACATTCGTTCCGAAACATCGTTCGGCATCGCCTGTGATGCTACCGTACTACGCTTCGTCCAACTTGCCGTTCCCATTCCATGCCGCCGAACCTTGGTCACCATTCAACTCTCACCCTTGTCGCTCTCGAGCATCTCTTGTCGTCCCTTGCTGACGTTCCATTCCATCCAGAACCAGCTCTCATACTATCTGCTCCCTAGACTTCGACCCACACATATAATCAACAAAGGCTACCGAACAATATGATGAACGCAGGTGCGTCGCCTCTGGCTTCGTCTTGTCCTCGCACTGACGATGTCTCGTACCTACTCGAAACACTCTACCCATCCTCAGCCACCCCAGCTACCCCACTCACCAAGGAAAACTTGCGCAAAGTTCCTAACGCCCAGAACGCCGAGTACATCGCGAACTGGGTCAAGCTCGACGCAAAGGCGGCCCTCTGTGCACATCCGCTCGATCCCAACAGCGCCTCCCTCGTCACGGGCGCCATTACCGACGGCGCAACGAACACCGATTCTACGAAAACCGACATCGTCCTCACCTCTACGGCCGCGCTCGCGAGCGTGGTGGTTGCAGCTGTGGCCTACTATGCTTTCTTTCGTTGAAGATGGAAACGAGCGGCTAGTTCGCCAAAAGATATAAAGTCGAGATTTGTGTAAAGAATAGCAGGGCGCCATGTAACAGTAGCCAGACGAACGAACAGCGCCGCAATGTGAAGTTGAACAGAAGTTGAAAAAATGTGGCTGTACAGAATGTTCTAGAACAATTTATAAGCAAGGGAATCGTACATGCCATGCGTAGCACTGGCCCTCATTACCAAGTCTTTTTTCCGTCTAACTGGCTCGAGTTGGGGTGGATCGTGGAGTGTAGCGAGAACGCAGCCCCGTGCCGACGCGGTCGGCGACGGGGCTCTGGAATGAATTCGACCGTAGACCGCGAGAATACATGAATAATATACTAAATGCACTAGGGAGAGGACGGTGGGTAGTGAGAAATTTATGACGCTAGCGAGCAGTACAAACAGTGAGATAGAGAAGAAAGAGAGAGAAGAAGAAACCCACCTAGCGAGCAGTGGACGGAGAGAAGGAAAGAGGAGTGAAACTCCCCTGTCCTTCTCCGCCGTTTTACTCGCTAGGTGATCGGCCACTCGCGCGGGGCGGTACGCTGCCTGCGCCGTGGGTCGCGCCGACAGGAATTACGGCACCTCCACCATTCAGCGCCCGAGGTGTAAGACCACGGCATGGAGGAGGTGCGAAGGTCCTCGCAACAATCTCCAACTTGAGGTCGCCCGTTAGACTTGAGTAAACAATCATTTTAAACCCGACTAACTGGCTCGAGTTGGGGTGGATCGTGGAGTGTAGCGAGAACGCAGCCCCGTGCCGACGCGGTCGGCGACGGGGCTCTGGAATGAATTCGACCGTAGACCGCTATTGGCTATAAAGGGAATTGTGTTCTTATTGTGTTTTGTGGTTTTTATTGAGGAACGGTGGATGAGAGACGGTCGAAGAAGGGTATTCGGTGCTCGCAGCACGCTAGGGTCGCGCGGGACCTCGTGGTGCTGGAACGGGGTCGCTGAATGCAGCGCGACCGAAGATCATGCCCTGGAGCAAGATCGGATTCTTTCGGATGTAGATTTGGAAGGTGTTGGATGCCCAGCGGCCGGCGGCCTGAATGATGTGGGGTAGTGCACCGGACTCGGCGAGCCGCGTGGCGCCGCCCGCGCGCATGGACTGGCCCGCAATGCCGGAGTTTGGTAGCAGTTTCCGCAAGCGTCTGATGAACCATGAACGCGAGGGGACGGTGCCGTCTGCGCGGAGCCACAGCTGTGGGTGGTATGGGAATAGTTTGTCGCGCGAGGTGATGTAGTCGCAGAAATGCTTGTGGGGGTCTGTGGGTCCATCGAGCCTTTCAATCATGAGAGTGTTTCCCTCGAAAAAAGCGTCTCCTTTGTGCGAGGGCAGGAAGTAACCATACCCCGTGTCGCGCCAAGAAACTGAAAGCCTTTGAGAGACCTTGCGTGGGTTGCGAAGGGATTTCTTGTCGGGGTACGTGAGCTCGCCTAAGCGCAGCAGCGCGTAGAAGCCCGTGAGCAGTTGGGAGACGAAAGGAAGTCATCGTGAGTAGCGCAGCGGCGAGAGACTCGGTCTGCCAGCCACTCGACGACGATGGTGAGGTGGCGGATGGTAAGCGGTTGTTTACGTTTTGTGGCTGTTCCCCGCAAACGTTTGCATCCCGCTAGCGTTTTCGAGACCAGGCGGGAATTCCGGTTGTTTCGCACCTCGGGGAAGTGGTCCTCGAGCTGGTTGCATATCCCCGACAGGTACGAGTCGACGGAATCTGGCTTAATGTGGTAACACATGTACACCACGAAAAAACTTAAAGTGTCAGATGTCGGTTCGATGGGAAAATTGTGAATTTTGCAGAATGTAAGATAGGAATTAAGGGTGGAGGTGTATGTGGAGGCGGTGGATGGGTCTATGGAGAGTCCTAACGCAATCGCGCGCTCGTGGATCAAGCGCTCGAGTGTCCACGGCTCCCTGATGGGCTGCCGGGACGTACGAGATATCTGTATCATTCCTCCTCCTCCCCCAGCGTCTCTCGAGGGGGTCTGTATGGGATGATTGGAAGGGGAGCCGACGTGTTGATGAGCAGGTCGGGGTGATCGGCGAGCGCGATGTCATTTCTCCAACGAGAAAGAGCATCTGCGACGACATTCTTCTTGCCGGGAATTAGAAGAACGCGAAGTTTGAAGTCATTTGCAATGAGAACGTCAACGGAGGACTTCAAGATCTCATTGTACAGCGGTTTCGCGCGCAACGAGTTGAAGATGTCGTACGTGTTGCTGTTGTCAGTCCAGATAGTGATCTTCCGCACGACTGTCCGGCCATTGGACCGAACGAGAGCGGCAATCTGATGCAGGCACCAGCACACACAGAAAGACTCGAAGTAAAAGATGAGGTCGTCGGGGCGACTGTTGGGGGCATCGACTGGTAACCGAGACCTGCTGCAGGAATGTAGAATCCGAGGCCGCCAAGCGAAGCGTCGCAGTAAGCCTCAATGTCGGCTTCGAAGGGGTCCCAGTCCAAGGATTCTAGCAAATGGACGCCAGTCGATTGGCGAACATGATTGGCGAACCAGGTCAAATCGCTGACGACACCCTGATTGACGAAGATGCCGGCGTCGAGGTTGGACTTGCCCTCCATCTTCTCATAAACGTGCGACAGACCCGGCTTCAGCAGCGCGTATACGTTGAGGGACCAGTTTACCCAGCCGGCCAGCCGCATGAACATCCTCAGGGAATGGCGCCGCCCGCCCGGGGGGACATGACAGAACTCCTCCACACCAGCTAGCAGCTCGGCGCGTTTGGAGTCCGACATGGTGATGGTCATGGCGTTCGGGTCTACCTCGAAGCCTATGATGGTGAGGTGCTCACCCCACAGCTGCTTTTCCTGCTCGTGGGGCAACCCAATTTCGTCCCACAGACTTAAAGTCTCCGCCTGCGGGGTGGGGAAGAAGTCGCCGTACGGCTCGTAGTAGGTGATGTTGCCTACGACATCGGCCCCGAAGCCGTCGTCGATGTAGACCTTGCTGTCAATGCCGCGGTCATTGGCGATCCAGGTGACGAAGCCCATGAACGACGTCCAGATGCGAGCTGCGCCTCGGTTCCCGAAGTTATTGCAGCGGTCGACGTGACGCTCGCCGTCTATCGTGACGATCTGCTTGATTTGCCAGAGGATGTGCATGGGGAGACGCCGGTAAGCCTGCGAGACATCTGATTTCCAGACCATGAGTTTCGCTTGAGGACCGTGGACGCGACGCAGACGCAGGATATGGTGAGAAATTTATGACGCTAGCGAGCAGTACAAACAGTGAGATAGAGAAGAAAGAGAGAGAAGAAGAAACCCACCTAGCGAGCAGTGGACGGAGAGAAGGAAAGAGGAGTGAAACTCCCCTGTCCTTCTCCGCCGTTTTACTCGCTAGGTGATCGGCCACTCGCGCGGGGCGGTACGCTGCCTGCGCCGTGGGTCGCGCCGACAGGAATTACGGCACCTCCACCATTCAGCGCCCGAGGTGTAAGACCACGGCATGGAGGAGGTGCGAAGGTCCTCGCAACAATCTCCAACTTGAGGTCGCCCGTTAGACTTGAGTAAACAATCATTTTAAACCCGATCACTTCTCGTCGCCTATTCCACCGTTCTCGACTCAATGAGCTTGATGTACTCTCTTCCAAACGAGTTAATCGTCGCCATTGTTGCTGCGGGACAAGAGAATCTCTTCGATTCAGCGGGTACACATCATTTGCAGCCAGTGACTTCGAAATCGGAGTGGATCGTCTCTCATCTTTCCCGTCGCTTCCGCGAGGTTGTTGTCGGCGCACCTTCGCTTTGGACGCTGGTCGAAGCCAACTTGGATACTGCGGGAGCTGTAGAAATCCTCAAACTCTATCTTGAGCGCTCCCGCGCGTACACCATATCGCTAGCGTTGCATGTCGACTTCCAGGAGATGGTGGAGTCGGACGGCGTCCATTCCCTTGCGAAGTGGCTTCGCGAAATTAGCCCGCACTTCATTCGCGCAGGGACCTTGAGGATTGTAGTCCGGTCGATGGTATGGGACCCGCTGTTGTTGCCCCCCTTCTGGGATATAGCGGCCCCCAATCTGCAGCACCTCGAGATTATAATGGAAATCGACACTGATGTGGGAACGTCTGCTGACATCTTCTCGTCTGGAGCGCCAACGAAACTGAGTTTTCTCAGAACAAGCGGATGGACACTTCCGTGACCTGTTCCTCAGTGGACGGCCTCTCTTACGCACCTCGAACTATGGAGTGACCAGTGGACATCGCCACACGATGGCGGCCTTCTAACAGCCCTCGCGAAGCAGTGTCCACTGTTAGTCCATCTACACCTTGCTGAAGATTATGTCTCATCGGCGCCTCAATTGCACATTCCATCTCTGAAATCCCTCCATATCTCAGTCTCGGATTCCGAGGACGAGTTCTACCTGCTAGAAACAGTGGACCTCTTCGACACTCCCGCGCTGACCGAATTCATCATCAACGGCGCCCACGGCGACCAGATCTTCGTGCTCTTCAATGAAACGAGCCTCCCCAACACATCCTTCCCCGCTTTGACCTCCTTATCCTTTGTCTACTGCGGCTCGTGCTCGTGTGAAATGAATGTTCCATTTGCTAACACAATCTCCTGCCCCCCTCTTGCGCTCTTCCCCGCCCTATCCTCTCTAACTCTGATTAACCAATGCTTCGCACCGAAGCTCGTCGAGGACCTCTTGGGCCCAGCGTCCCAGCCGTGGCCGCAGCTTCGAGTTGTCACGCTGTGTCCCAAGAAGGATACCTTGAATGGTGTGTGCAGCGCGCTTCGTGACGCAGTGGACGCGAAACGCCAGCGCGGGCAGACACTTCCAAAGCTCAGGCTTTCATCGAAGCTGCTGTCTCTAGAGGACTGGCGAGAGAAAGGGGTGGATGTGGAGAGGTTCGACCCCGACGTCGTTCTCAATCTCTTCCGTAGTTGACTGGCAGCGCGCTCGCTCTATCATCGCGCGCTTCGTTAGTACTTACCTACTTAACCAAGTAGCTTTTTTTTGTCTTTGGTGAAAGTACGCAACAATCACAAGGCATTACTTACTGCATCAATTCTGGCTGTCCATCACAGTACAATGGCGGAGTGGTTGTAATGGCCCTAAGCCGGGAATGTGATTGGTTAATCTCATCGGCATCACTCACGAGTGCGCTGGTTCAAGACCGTCCCCTCCAGAAAACTTGGTTTCCACAATCCTCCGCACCGGAGGGTGTGGCCCGGATTTGGAATAATCCGTCCTTGTCAGGCCAGGCAAGTAATTGTGCAACTTGCAGGACTCGCCGAGTTAGTCTTCGGAGACAAGGGCTGGTCCTCAGTTCGCGCTGTGAGGCGAGCTAATCACAAACCTTTTTTTGACTTTTCGTTCTTCGTTTTCATTTTATTTTCCCTTCGCATTTTTTTTTCTGCCGCACAACGAACGGACTCTAGTTTTGCTGTCCGAGTCTTTCTCCAATGCGCGAAGTACATCATACCGCATGCGTATCACTACTGGTTGCGGAGAAACTAATGGTATCATTGGTATGCTCCCCAGAACGTTTAGCTTGTTCAGTCTGTGTCCGTTTCAGATCGAAACGACAAGAGTGCTCAACACGTACCACTCTGTCCTCTGAATGATGTTCTGGTCTTGTGAGATCCACAGGATCTCGAACGTGCTGGAAACCAACCTATTGGGATCTTATTCGGTAGAACCTACGATGAACGCACCACAACGCTGCGAGAAAAATCTATCACCACTGCGGATTCGGTGGCGTTGCTGGCCATTATGACGGTCTGTGGCTGTATGAGACCCCTTCGAGCGTTGATATTCGCCAGAAGCGCAATCGTAAAAGCTATTGGCGTATTTGTGAGAAGCGCAATTGAGTTGCAGGATATATAACGTACATCCGGGCAAGGAGATCATGAATGCCGTCCAGATATCTAAGATTTTGTCAGTGAGCCAGTACGACGGCGAAGCGCAGACTCACAATTGTTGGGCCAAAATTTGAACTGAAATGACAACAATTAAACCCGTGCGAGAAAAGAATTAGATACATGTTCACCGATAGTGCAGTCGCCACTGCGACGAAGCTAAGAAAATCAATGGAGGCTTGATTTATTTCGTGGCAATAAATACCTTGTTGCAAGACCCGTCTCTGTTTTCGAGTGCCGAAGTCAGAATTTGAAGACGTCGACGGTCGAGGAAGATTTCTACTCACGGATTGTGTACCTCACCAGGCGGTTAAGTAATGTAGCGGTACTAGAAGGAGAGTGAATCTACGTCGCAATTCTTGGATGATGCGAATTACCGCTCGAACACAGACCAACTTTGCTGTTTCAGATAACAGATGAGTACCAAAGACATCACAACGTCCAAGCACGCGTCTCCGAAAAACAGCGTAAAGAAGAGCCAGCTCGAGTTCTGTCTGACAAGGACGATGGAGTCGACGCCGATGGACTCTTGGGCCAGCTTCAGCCCGATCGCCTGGAGGAACGCGACCATTGTCCATAGACCGATCGAGACATACAGGGCGCCGGTGACCCTGTAGACGCGAGTCACAAAAAAGGCCTTCACGGATTCATTGATTATCCACGAGGCAAGTGAGGCGGAGACCACTTACTTGCACGGCATGGTCGATCACGTTCCCAATAATTATAGCAGCGTTTAGGCTCCAAGGAATGAACAGCAGCTCGATCGTGTGCCCAAAGTCAGTGACGCTCATCGCGTAGGCGCCCCCGCAAATAAAGATTGTGAACAACAGGTGTGTAAACCTAGGATGGGGTCGATGCAGTTTCAGGCGAGCTGTGGAAGGTGTCGTACCAGAGGCCAACCACCTGCGGCACAGAATGAGAGCAAAAAAATACAGATAGACAGAGACGCACAAAATATTTGACGAAGAGCAGATCGTTCCGAAAGTGATTGCGGATGTAGTCTTCCATCTGCATCGTTATCACTCCAAATAAGAACACTGCGAAAAAGGTGCCAATTATGACAGGGCCGAGGGTGAGGTTGAATGCAGCCAGCATGGTGAAAGGATGACGGGGCTGCTATTTGACCAAGATCGATGTGAACGTATGCCCTTGCTCAGATATTCATCGCAGGAAGTGTATGGGCCGATGTAATCAACACACCTGCATCCGACAAGCTTGCATCAACCTATGGTTGAGGGAACTTCGAGACGCAGGAGTTGGGGAATATCGCAGGCTCGGATACACACGCCATGAAAGTATCTTCGTTATGGAGACCAGTTGGGGAGATCGTGGGGTACGGAAGAGGCTGTATCTTGGCTGTATCAGTGTCAGGCAAGGTGATCAAGACCATTGAGCGACGCCGGAGCATTCAAGAGAGCCCAAATGATGCATCAGGATCGAACGGTTCGTAGTCAAACGAGAAGAAAACGTAGAGCAGAACAAGATAGGGAAGCACACGGTGTTCTACCCCAGATATCACTACAGGTGGGCAGAGTTCGACTGAAGAGTAGGTGAGGACCGTCGGAAAGCAATACTGACACAAAATCCAGTCAACCCCCGTCCCGCGACGTGAACATGGATCCATGGAGCATCCCCCCGCGCACAGCTCAAGGAATTGCAAGTACTGGGTCCGCTGGGCCCGCTCTTCTTTGCGGATCGTTTCGGCTGTTGTGCGAACAATATTGCAAGTGCGTCATCCACTGTTGGTCTCAAACGAGGAACGTCCGCGCGGGCACATGAAGGGATTTGATTTTGACTGTGGTCGTTGCGACCAAAAGCGATCAAAACGCGTATCATCTCAGTCAGTCTCTGTTCTATTGTTCCACGACGTCTACATACGCAAGTCACCATATTTGGGACTAAAATTATTCAAAAGATAGTTGGGTAAGGAACGAGAAGGACAGCATAATAAATACGACTATCGAAATCATCCAAAAAAGAACCAACTCTCGGGTCAGCGAGGCCATCTACTTGTCATTACACCTGGCGAGGGTCTCTATAAAAAATGCTTTGTGGGTATTTATGCTACAGCGTGGAGACGATTCGTGCGTGTGAGATTTTCAGAGATTTTCAAAGATCAGAGCGCGAAAGACGGGTAGACGCGGGTGAGATCTCGGGACTGGATCCGCTCCATGCACACCGGGCACTTGCTGCTGGTCGAGAACGAGCCGGTGATACATCTGTACCTTGTCGTCAGGGCGGCGGCGCGACCGTGGGAGCAGGGGATACGCACGATTTGCAGAAGATGTGTCCGCAAGACGTGGAGGTCATGTCTTTGGGGAACGTTCGGCACATGGGGCACATGAACCCTGTCGACTCTTCGTCATTGTACTTTGGTTCCCAGTTGTTGTCTATCGCTTTGGCGGGCCATCCCGAGTACACGGCACCGCTGTCCGCGACATCTCCCGAAGTTAACAGGGTGTGTTCGCAGAGCATGCTGCTGTCCTCCATGGACGCGCCTGAGAGGAGCCGAGAACCAGAGCGCAGCGCGCATCTAATGTGGAATAGATAAGAAAGACGCAAAGCGGATACCAGCACAAAACGTACCCGGCCCCAATCTTCAGGCTGTTGAGCGCAAAGTTGCCGCGCGAGTTGATATGAGCAACGACCGAGCAGTCGTCTAGACAGACGTTGTCCCCGAGCTGTGAATAGATGAGCGCGAGCGCAGAGAGGTCAGAGAAATCAAGCTCACATGAACCAGATCAGGTTCCGTCATAAGACCAGCCTTGCCGCCCGCATATATCGCGACGTTCTTGCCAACCTTCGCGCCAAGCGCGCGAAGATACCACACGATATACACAGTGCCCGTCAGAGGCGCGAGCACGCCGCCGTTTCCGTAACCCTTGTAGATGAACCGCGAGAGCACGAGGTGCAGCTGCCAGCGCTGGCAGTAGCTGCTCTTGTCCCACGCGTAACGCCCATCCCGCCGGCGGCCAATCACAATCCACTTCGTGAGGATCACCCAGCAGAGCGCGATGAACGCCTGGATGGACAACACGATGATGAACGACATCGCGATGAAGCCAAAGATGACGCCGGGGCGGTACCAAACCCGGCGGAAGATGTGGAGGTAGCGCATGTGGAGTTGGAGTTGGCGGAGCAGCTGCGCGGCGGCGACGGCGCTGATGGACCAGTACGCGGCGGAGAGGGAGGCGACGATGATGTTGACGGCGAGGATCATGATGTAGGGGAAGACAAAGTAGTCGGCTTGGCGCTTGTAGAACGCCCGTCCGAAGGGCGTCGTCGTGTCGGGGTCGTCGAACTTGGAGGACATGCCTTCGTCAAGACATTCCGTCCCGAGCCACGTCGATCCATCGCGGTACTCCGTGTCGCGCATACCGATAGCGCCCGAGCCCATAACCGTGCGCCGTCCAACCTTGCATCCCGGAAGAAGAACAACGCGGTCCGCAATCATCGCTGGATGATACTGAGTAAAAAGTCAACGATTTAAAAGGGGCAGCTTACCGCCATCAGGCAACAGTGACGCGCCCAGTACCGATACGGTCCGTGGTGAACACCTCACTGCGCGAGCCAAAGACAACGTCATTGCCAATCTCGAGCAGCTCAGGGTCGAGACAGTAGATGCCAGACCCGGGCCAGTACACCCGCTTGCCGATCTTCGCGCCCATGCAGCGGTACACAACCTAACCTCGCGTTTCAGCTCGCAGTTAATACCCGGAAAGCAAGGAAAGACTCACCGACACGATCTCGTAGTGCGTCCCAAGGATCGAGAACGCCGACTTCAGCGCGGTCTTGGAGAGTAGGTTCGAGTTGATGTACCGGCGGAGGAGCGACAGCTGCGTCGCGTCGGCGGTAGGCGCACTCCGTGTTGAGCCCGAATATGCGCTTGACCATGACGCCGAGGAATGACCTGCAGCACGGGCGTGATGACCGCGCGCACGACACGCGAGAGGGCATGGTACAGCACACGCTCGGGCGACGAGAACCAGTACACCACCTGCCTCGAGCGCGTTGAGCTGCGTCGTGATGATAGTGACCTCGTGCACCATGAGCCACACCATGACGAACCACGGCAGGTACGAGACAAAGTACACCACGAACATGACAGGCCACGCGACGAACATCTTGAGCCAGAAGCTGGGCTCCGGCAGCAGCGTGCGGTTGAACGCCGCGTACGAGCGCGGCGAGGGCGTGTCGTGCGACGACGCATGCGGGCCGTACACCGTGCCGTCGCCGATGACCGCGCCGGGCGCGATCTGCGTGAACGTGTTGACTATGGCCTTCTCCCCGATGACGACGTTGTCGAGCCGGAAGAAGCCCTCGCGCTCGACGCAGAACCCGCGAATGAGCGCCGTGTCGACGCGGCAGCCGTCGCGGAACGTGAGCAGGTCATACTCGCCGAGCTTGGCGCCCTTCTCGATGCGCACGTTGCGCCCGATGCGCGCGCCGAGCAGGCGGTAGTAGAGGATCTCGAGGGACGGGTGCATGGAGAAGATGCCGCGGCCGGCGACGCGGATGCTCTGGTTGACGATCCACCAGCGCAGGTGGTACGGTGGACCACATACGGTAGGTGCCGGGCTGGTACTTGCCGATGACGAGCCACTTGAAGATGATGGACGTGACGGGGGCGATGATGCGGGTGGTGAGGCGGGCGACGACGATGGCGCACATGAGAGATCCAATGCGCTGCCAGAACGTGCCGTCGATGAAAGGTGCCAGAAGGGAAAGCATGAGAAGCAGGATGGTCCCTGTAAAACCCCAGTGAGCGTCAAAACTCAAACAATAAACAGAGAAAACGTACAGGTCAGAGCGGTCTTGAGCGGGTAGAAGAACACGAGCGGCAGCGCCTGGACGAACATCGAGAGCGGGTGCGACTTGCCCGCGCGACTTCTCGCTAGACGCGTCGAGGTCCTCCTCATAATCATACCCCATATTCAGCGTTGCCTCGCTCTGCCTCGCCGAATGATTCGGCGTGTCCTTGACGTCCGCCGCGCTCCTCCGATGCTCCGCCTCAATAATATCCGCAATCCCCTTGATCGTGCTATTCGTGAACAACGACGACACCCCAATCGCCACGCCCGTCTGGCGCCGAATCTGGTACGCCAGCTTGCCCAACAAGAGCGAGTTCCCACCAAGCAAGAAGAAATCCGAGTCGGGCTTGATCATCGCAGAGTCCGCGAGGAGCAGGTTCCCGATGATGTCCCGCACCAGCAACGCCTGCTCCGACATCTTCGACGCAGTGCGCGCGCTTCACCTCGCTCTCCATCGCGCCAAAGTCCGGCTCGCCCGTGCTCGTGCGGAGCAGATTGTGCCGGCCCTGCAGGACGTGCAGCGGCGCGGGCACCGCGTACCCGGGCAAAGTACGCGCGAGTGCCGCGGCGAGGTCGCTTGTGTCGAGCTCGTGCGCGGCGACGAACGCCTCGGGCGCGCCGTCCGTGCGCACACGCAGCGCCGCCTCGGAGACGCCGTACACCTCCGTCAGCGCGGCGTGGATCTCGTCAAGATCAATGGTACACGCGAGCACGGGATGGGCTCCGAGAGCGCGGCCTGGTTGCTCGGCGCGTTGGCCTCGAAGTGGCGCTGGATCGCGGGGACGGCGTCGGTGAGCTTGCCGATGTTGAGCCGCGTCGCGAGCTTGATGCGCAGCGGCTTCCCGGCGGCGTTCTTCGGAAGGTCGTCCATGTAGACTATCGCAAAGGGCCATTTCGAGGGGTGCAGGTGGTCTCTGTGGATAAATTTAGCGGGCGTATAGGAAGAATAGGGTGCTTCCCTGACCTTAAGAGATCTTGCAGTTGCGCCAGCCCGATCCGCGGGCGGCCCGGTACAGGTACAACAACAATACCGATCGTCTCTTGCAAGACGTCGTGTTCGATAGCAAAAGCCAAAGCAGTCTGAAAACCTCATTCAATAAACTCTCAAAAATAAACCAGCAAAGAACGCACCTTAACAAATGATTTCGCAGCAGTCACAATCGCCTCCTCGACCTCGAACGGCGAGATGACCTCCCCGCCCTTGTTGATGATTTCCTTCGAGCGGCCAGTAATGTACAGATACCCGTCCTCGTCCATGTGCCCCATGTCGCCCGAGTCGAACCACCCCTCGCTGGTGAACGCCGAGGTGTCGAGCGGCACGCGCGGGTCGGGCGAGACCTCGTACCCCGCAAACGTCGGCAGCCCGCGCACGCAAATCGCGCCGGTGCTCCCAGTTGCGGACGCCTGTTCGAGGTTGCCCGGGTTGCGGATGGAGAGGTGCGGGCCGCACGCGATGCCCGAGCACCCCGGCCGCTCGAGCTGGTACGTGATCGGCGGGGACGCGATGGGCATGCATCTGCGGAAGCACAGCGGCGTTAGCGACGAAGCAAGGGAGCGACGGAAATGGAACGCAGGAGCTGCCAAGGGAAAGAAGCACGCACTCGGTCATGCCGTATGAGGGGAGGATGACGGCTTCAAAGGTAGACTTGAGGCTCACGGCGAGGGACGGGAGGAGCCCACCAGCGGCATTTGCGATCATGCGGATGCGGAGGTCGCGCTGGGGCACGATTCCCGCGGGCTGCGAGGTGAGGATGGCGTGGTGGATGGTCGGAGCAGCATAATACCTGTGTAATTGCGGGTCAGGAATTAATGACACAAATGAATGAAAAATAGGCACCAGCTGGCCTGCAGATCGCGGGCGAGAGTCCAGAAATGCCATTGCATCGAAGCCAGCGCACATGATGGCGCTGCCTCCGGAGAAAATAGGCTGTTCCGAGGGTAAGTACATAAGGATAATTAGGTGGAAACGCTGTGTACGTACAGCGAGAAGGTTGCGGACAATTCCTCCGACGTGAAACAGAGGCATCATGTTCACTGCCGTCGGTCAGAGTTTGAGCGAAAGAGCTGGAAATGGCGCTCACAATTAACATCCGACTCCTGGAGGTCCCAAGACTCGACGACGGCGCATGTGCCGACGATGAGGGACAGCAGCGAGTAGGGAACGACCTTCTTCTTGCCGCTCGTACCAGAAGTATGTAAGATGAGACTCTGGTCTGCGAGGCCGTGAAGCTTCGACGGACGAAAGGGCACCTGCATCGGCTCCTCGCCCATGGTCTGCATATCGAAGAGACCACAGGGACCCGAAGCGCGGGGTTCGATGAAGACAACGTCACAGCCGAGGGCGTCTGCCAGTGCACGGAGCTCGAGGCGCTCTTCTGCGTCGCGGGTGGTGACCACGGCCCTCGCGTTTAGACGCCGTGCGTCGTCAAGCAGTTCGGCGGGGGTACAGCTCGCGTTGACGGGTGCAGTAGTGTGGTAACTGGCGAGAGCGAGGAGAGCAAGGGCGTTTTCCGGGCCAGTGGGGAGGACGACCATGACGCGGTCATTGGGCCCGAGCGGGGAGCGTGAAGACGAATGGGGGAGAGCAAAGTGCTGGACAAACGAGCGGACGGTGTCATGGGGAAGCGACGGTCTGGAGAGGTCTGGAGAATACAAAGCCGGGCCAGAAGTTGAAGGGAGACAGTCCAAGAGGGTCGAGAGACCAGAGCTCACGACATTCTCTGCGAGAACATCGCCCAGGGACGTTGCTGGCGGGGTCGAGTGCAGGCCACGGAGGAAAGTGAGCGGGATGGACCTCGACATGGTGGTTGCAGTGAAAGAGAATGACCGGTGGAGGGCGAGAAGTGTTCGTCAAGGGCAAAGCTCAGCTTGGCATCTGAATATTAAAGGGCGGGTGCCAGTGGATTGGATCGGTTCGGCTGGGAAAGCATGTGTAGGCGAATGGATTGCATGATCGTTTTGCGAGCATAACGCGATAAGTCAACCATCACAGATCTACCTCCGGCGCCCCGTTCAATTCCAGTATCATATCGCCGCAATTCCCTCGATCCAGTGGGTCGGTGACTCGGTTGCCAGCCAGTTAATACGCCTTCTATGGTCACTGCCAAGGTACCAGGGGAGCGCAAGTTTCCATCCACTTTCCCGGGCGTTTATTTGGTCGCGATAGGCTGTGGAGCGAGATGTCGGACAGGTCAGTTATCTGCATAAGATTCCGCCTAGAAACGTGAGTTGCACAGAGGAGCATCACTGTGCCATGCAATTGTCACGCGAGAGAACACAAATCCATCACTGTGGCGGTACACCCTAATTAAAATACACATCTCTCCCACTTTCCTTCCGTCTCGGAACTCCCCTTATCGCCAGTCTCTTGCACTCGAGTCCCCGCGCGATGTTTGCGGCGTTGTGATTTGTCCGTCGGAATGTCGCAACTTTTCGGCTTTCTTGCATAAATCCACGATGGTCGCGAGATTTCTTTTTCAACCAACGCAATTGGGTGGAATTTTAGACTCCTTGGCACAACAGATTCTGCTCCGTGTCATCGTGTAGGATAATTACAAAAATCAGTTACTGCGCCGCCAGCCGTGCCATAATACAAAGATTGATATCGAGAAAATCAAGCGCCGTTCGCAACGCGTCCGTGTCATCGTAAGAAAAATTAGTTAGAAACAAGCGCTGCGAGCCACTCCTCCAGCGCAGGCAGCACCTTCATCCCATCGTGCCCCACCTTGGGCACAACCGTCAGCTCAGCCCGTACCCCGCGCCCAACAAGCGCCGTACACAAATACTTTGCCCTTTCTACCCTTGTCCGTCCCGCCACCTCATCCTTCCCCAGCATCCCCGTCTCCGTATCCCGCTCCCCCACGACCACCTGCACCGGCAGCCTTCCAACCGCCTCGAAATCCGGCTCACGCCCAAACACCTCCTTCACGTCGCGCAGCCCAGACGGCCACGCGTCCCCCGGCCCCTTGCTCGGACGCGTCACGCTCCCCGGCGCGCCGACCGACACGCCCCGCAGCCTCTCGGGATGCAAATACATAAACCGATGCGCAAATTGCCCGCCCCCGCTAAACCCATGCAAGAAAAACCTCTCCTCCTCCACGCGCCACACCCCCGCCGCCTGCCGCACCATCCCCAACAACACCTCGTCGAACCGAATGCCGCGGTACAAAACGTGCTTGTAATTATGCACGTCGAACGGCGCGTCGGGGAGGATCCCCGCGGGGAACAGCGGCGTCATGAGCGCGACGTTATGCGTCCTCGCAAAAGTCCTTCAGGTGCGTGAGGTAGCCCGCCCGTCTGGCGGCGCGTGCCGTGCACGACGACGAGCAGCGGGAGGCGCGGGGCGCCGGGGGCGAACGAGTGCGCGGCGGGGATGTACAGGCCGAAGGAGAAGCGCGGGTCGACTGTGCATGCGAAAAAGGGCGTCTTGCCCGTGAGCATGCGCTGCGCCGTCTTGTCCAGCGCCTCCGGGACGAAATGCGTGCCAGCCATCGGGTTTCGTCGTTCGGTATGCGTTATGCGTTATGTGTTATCGTTCCGAAATCTGTCGTCGTTCGTTATCGTTCCGAGTGCTCGTCGAGTGAATCTGAAAGGTGTGAAGCTAGCCTAGCGCAACAAGCCCAAACACGCCCTCCAAAAGAGGCAACCACAACGCTTATCAAAACCAATCCATCCTCATCCTATCTCCTTTCTCCCTTCCGCATCCTTCCCACACCGTACATCCGCCTCCGACTCCGATCCCGGCGCCGACGACAAGACACTGACACATCAAATGCTTGGCTTGCAAGTTGGGCTGGGCCGCACAATCCCCGACGCAGGAATCCCGTTATAGCCAACGTGCGCGAAAATCAACTGCTGCGTAGGATGCCGGCCGTTCTGTGTTTAATGTTGCACCAGAAATATGTTGCAGGAAGACCGACGGAGGGAGATACTAGTATCCCAGCGATTCGGATTCGGATACGTGGGCGTCGGCGTCGGCGCGAATTGAAACAAGATCGGCATCTTTAAGTTTTGTGTGTTTGAAAGTTTGACTAATTTTCTTTGTTGAAGCCCGACCGAGCGCGCGAATCAGCGAGCGCGGGCGCGCATCAAGGATATTTACCGACGGCTACTAGTGCTGCTAGTGTCAATGTTTACCACGGCTAGCAGTTTGAACGTATAGGAGCAAGCGCGCGCGCATAGTTGCCGCCTCCGGAGGGGTGAACAAACCAAAAACTCGAAGGGATTAAACAAGTTGAACCAACGGTGTCTCAAGCTTTTCCCACCCCGAATCTGTGTCTACACTTACCAATTCGAATCTGGAGCCGCTCCAAAGTAGCCGTTTCCCTTCCCTCCGGAGGTCGCCGGTGAACAAAACTCGAAGGATTAGACAAGTTGAACCAACGGTGTCTCAAGCCTTTACCCCCGGAATCAGCGTACCACACCAACACTTAGCCGATTCGAACCTACAGCCGCTCGCGCGAAAACAAGTTGAACCAACGGTATCTCAAGCTTTTCCCACCCCGAATCAGAGTTTCCAGCCATACCAACCAGTGATTCGAACCTACAGCCGCTCGCGCGACGCGCAACGTAGCCGTTTCCCCTCCGGAGGTCCTCGGTGAACGGAAACCTTTTGGAACAAGTTGAAATTGAACCAACGGTGTTTTCTCTCACCGCAATCAGAGTTTCCGGCCATACCAACGCTCAGAGCTTCGAACTTACAGCCGCTCGCGCGACGCGCAAAGTAGCCGTTTCCCTCCGGAGGTTAAACAAGTTGAACCAACGGTAAGTATCTTTGCCCGGACCGTCAAGTTTACACAGGCATAACACCGACGCGCTGATTTGCAGATTTTTCAACCATGCCAAGGTGATGCAGTAGGTTATCTGTTCATGTTATAGCACGTTCGCAGCTGCCGTACGTTCTGAATCCTCCCCGAAGGTCGGACACCGGAACGGTCGGTGTTGGACCGCGGTAAGTTTTTTTCTCTGTTCCTCTTCAAGTCCTTCTTCTTCTTCTTCTTCCTGATTGCTTACGGCTGTCATGCTTATGGTCATGATAGGGAGGTCCCGGTCCCTCACGCCTTTAGCATTCGTTCCGTCAAATCTCGAGGTCAATGATGCATCATGGCGGAATCAACCATTATATTTCCGTCCCTTTCCGAATCGGAGAAGAGGTCAGAACAGAACGTCAGTTGGAAATTCGATCTAGCTGTGCTTTTTTCGAACAGGGAAGGCCCCGGAACAGGTTCACCGCCATGATAAGCCTTTGTTTCGTTCATCTCGGGGTCAACGATGCGTACCGGAATCCTAGGGCTTCCATTTCGGTCGTTTCGGATGAGGTGAGGTGAGGCCAGTTGAACTGATGAGCACGCCAATTAGACTAACTGTGCTTTTTTTCGAACAGGTTTAGCGCCCCGTTTCGTTCACCGCGTGGTCTCGATTCTCGGAATCCAACCTGAAGCGCCTTCCATTTCACTTGCGGGCTGATGATTTGCACTTGACGGGCTCATCAGGTTTGGTTCAACTTTGACCTCGCCTCACTCCAGACTAGTGAAAGGGAAAGCCCTTGGATTCCGGAGCTCATCGGTGACCGCGAGGCGAACGAACGAAGGCCCATCGTGGCTGTTCGAAAAAATAGTACCTGCTGCTTGGCGCTCATCAGTTCAACCAAAACGATCCGTGTCCATCTGCACCAAATCTGCACTCGCAATTTGATGCGTACATCTGCATCAGAAGGCAAGTACAGCAGCTCCAACCAAGAGGACTCTGCACAATGCACAATACGCCAAGCCTGATTCTCGTCTCGTTTGGGGAACCATAATCCCCGATATATAAATCGTCTTGACACCTTCACAGATCCGCGCTGTTAACAACAACCTGTGCATGAGAAGGAAACCACAATAAGTTACTATGTTTACTCCATTTATTTCAATGTCGACTCGGCGCAGGACCGTCCACTCCGGAAAATCAAAACCGCTCCACAACTTAGCGTCGCGTACATACGCGTCCGGTAAGTAAAAATGGCCGAGCGCAGGGTGCCAACGCTGTGCAGACAATCTACTCGGTGCTCCATGCCTCACACGTAAATCCCTTGGCGCTTGGCTCCCCGCCCCGCCTAATCCCCGCCTCGGACCACACATTCCGGTCCTGCGTCGCGCACCAATGCGTTCGACATTTTTTAAATCCGCCTAGTCGCTGCGGGGAAAGATACAATTGCACTCGTTTCAAGGAGCCATTGCCAGCAAAATCCTTGGTCGGCATCCATTCCATTCATGTTGTCGGAGGTCAGATAGGAGCTTCTCGCTAGACCTCTTTCAATTTTTTCGATGCCGATAATGTGCGAACAGAACAGAGGCACACCGCCCCCGAGTTCGCTCCCAGCCCTGCAAGGTCCTGGTCTAACCCGAATTTTTGGGGCACGCGCCCACACCGCCGGACCAGGGCACCCAGCAGGAACTAGGCCGTGAACGCGCGCGCGAACCGTGGATAAATCGATCGTTCGGGGGCCGGGGCGCTATGCCGCAGGTCAATTTCGCCGCGCCCTTCGAGTCAATTGAAACCCGAATAGGAGGTAAGAAGCACGACCACACGCTCGAGCAGGAAAAATGGCGGGCCGCATCCGCGTCCGCAATTCATGTTGAACGTGGACCATTCACCAGATTCAACGTGGACGACCTCTAAGCGACAGGCTCCACAGTTCGCAGGGCCCAGGGGGATGCCGCGGCGGCTCGTACCTACAGAAGTTCGAATGTGTATGTCCTGTGAACAAAAAATAAGCTCAGAATAGAATCGAAGCCACAGAATAGACAAACACTCACGGATAAAGACTATCGCTCGCGTCTACCCACGGTATTAACAAATTAACAGTTGCCCAAAGACAGAGAGGGGAGCTGGGGAATAGGAGCATGCACCCCTGCTGGAGTTTCCTCGCGTCCGACTCGGGCCCGGTGAGCATCGGGGTCAGAACGCCAAGTGCATTTCTCGGGGAGATGTGCAACGCGTGTACCCTACTTACCAAGGAGTGGTGCAAGGTGCTGGTAGGACACTGCGGAGCGGGTCCCACCGGGGAGCATGAGTTGAAGCAGCGGAGACGCGCGAGCTCCGACGCGCCACCATCCTCGTCGCATCAGCCAGCCGACCACACGCACCAGTGTCTATGATCCCCGCGTCTAGTCGTGCACTCGCCATTCCCGGGGAATAATACGCGGCGCCGTCATTTCCTTATCCACTGGATGTGCATATGTGTTCCTTCTGCTCGCCAGCTAAAGTTGAACCGACCTGGTTCGTCCGTCGTTTGGGAGTGGCACGCATTTATTTTTACATCCCAGACCTGCATGCTCAGATGTTCGGAGACGCCAAAAGCCTAGGAACCATATGCAGACAGCGCGGATACCGCCGAAGAGGTTTGATGACTGCGTTAGCGTTATCTGGATTCCGTATTAGAAATCCCAGGAAATCACATGGCTGGGTCGAGAGTCAAGAGCATCCCCGAGCCCACCGAATCCAGTGCAAGTCGAACAAGTCTCCGAGAATAGCGCAATAGCAAGAGCCGGCCAAAAGCTACTCACTCGAATGAAAATTTAATCGTGAAATGAAGTAAGGCGATCCACCCGCGAGGTTATCCAAGTGCCGGCAGTGCGTCAAAGGATCCGCCGAACAAGGGTACTAGACTATCTCGAGGCTGTGAACAACGCATTAAAAACGCGTAAAAGCCAGCTGCAAGCTGTGGACGGGATTAATGGACGGGAGTCAAACTCGATGAGCAGATATGACCACGTACTCCGCATTCATCCCATTCAATATACAGGTGAAAGAGGCTCTAAGACGCTTCAATGCAGGCTGTGGGCCAGGAGGGATGCAAACGAGGCGCGGGGGTTGAGCTCGAGCTGGTTCGAGACTAAGATGGCAGTAGATGTCAACCATTTGCCAAGCCTGCCAAGCTCCAATCGCGTCAGACGCCTCATGTGGCAGTGTTGAACTTTGGTGTTGCTTGTCCTTGAGCCCCTATTTATCCCTAAAGACAGCGCGCGTTTATCTAAAGTTAGCATCGTTAGACACAATGAAAAGCGTAGCACAAAAATTCCAGTCTGTATGGCGAGTAGAATCTTGATGAGGGAGACACCGGTACTTTCGGTCCAGGATCGAACAGATTCAACTTTCCATGCCAAAGGGTTTGGGTGAGTAAGAATTGTGTTAGTTAGAAGTGAACGGAGCTGGGGAAAGCGCTGGCGCACGAAAATTAGATCATCCTGCGGCAACCATGAACATAGTGACAATATCGAAACTAACTTGCGGGACTTACCTTGAAGCTGTTTACCAAAGTGCGACATTCGGACGGCCAACGATAAAAGCTGGGGAGTCATCAAGCGAGCGATGCTCAGGACAGAAACACCAGCGCCTCGGAAAGGTGGGACAGACACAGCTGAGGTAAGTTTTGGTAAACGTTACTGTCGTTTGCATAAGTCTGTGAAAACACGCAAAATTTTTTGCGCGTCACGTGGCCGCCAGATATGGTGGCAGGCCAAGGCGTAACGCGTTGATTCAAATTGCTCGAGATGGGTGTGTCTAAAAGACGAAGTATCTCTAGCTGCCTCGCCCAAGCCTCGTTTACGACACACGTATATGTACCCTCTTCTGCAATGGGTGAATTCTCGTGACGCTCGTCTTCGCCCTGATCATGCCGGCGGAACTCTCGAGGCTCGAGCGATCTGAAGAACAGGTTACGGGATTTTCCAGTGACCTATTGTCAACGGACACACGGTCATGGTGCGCGAGATTGCCGACCTTGCCCGTTTCCATTGGCCTCAATACGTTGCGTCTCCACCGTCAATTCGGTGTTCGTCAAAAGTTCTCAAAACCCATTCTCTCATCGTACTGGCTGTCCACGCTGAATGACTATAGTCCCGCTGGTATTGAGTGCTGTGGTGCATTTGGCGACCAGGGTTGTGCTCTCCGGATCCCAGGATGGCAGGCCAGACGAGGAAGAGGTGAATCGTGACACTGTTTTCACAGACTTATGCAAACGACAGTAACCCAGGCTACCCAGCGAAAGAGTACAGTAGATGGCGACTTCGACTCGAAATTAAATTCAAGTTGAGGTTTGCGCTGGATGTTTTACCTAGGAAGTCAACGATTATGAGCACGAGCTCGAGGGTTACAGGCCAAGAGTTCAGGCGAAGTTGAATGGTCTTGAAAAAAGCAAAGAAAAAAGCCACGAAGTCGCGAGTCACATGCGCGATCAGGTGCCATTCAACATGTCACGTCACAGAACCCACGCAGGGCCCTCATCTTGTTCCAGTCCACCATGGTTAATCCCATCGTGCAGAAGATCCTCCAATTCTTCCGCTCCGATCTGGAACCACTCATGTACGGAGACGGCAACACGCTAGCACCAAAAAGCCTGTCGAATACCACTCCCATATGCCACTGTGGCTGAAACTGCAAAGTCTGGAATACGACCCAGAAATTTCCTCTGATATCACAGAGAGACTCGTGCAACAGCTTGCGGAACGAAAGTTTCTCTGATCCCTCGAACGTCGCCCGCATCGAGCGGCTAATTCGTCACACGTCGTTTTTTATGGACAAGATCTTACCATCTAGACCCGTTGGAGAAGTGTCGGTCAACAGGGTCCAGACCCAAATTCACGATATTGTGGGCACATTTGCGACACTCAGCTGCTTCGACATGGACGACAGCGAACTCGACCGCTTCCAGTCTGTTTTCACAACCAATGACTCAGGCGAACCTATTGTCGTAGCAGATCAATTGGTCAGATGCCACACCTTCACCGAACCAGAAACCTGGGGATCTTTGTGGTCCTCTGTCACCGACCCTGCCAGAGATCTCCGCCATCCACACTTTCAAGTTCTGTACACCGAGGAGTACAAAAGCATATTTTCGGGCAACCCACGAACAATGCTTAGCATTTATATTATGGCGTAGTCTCTTCAAAAAGGCTACCTAAAGTCTTTTTGGCCAGAAAATGACTGCGGTGACTGTACAGAATTCCGAAAATCTCACAAGGCTGAAAAAGCCGAGTGACGCTACGCCCCACGAAGCTCCTCTATATTCACCTCATGCCACCGAGCCCATCATCACTGATCCCAATGCCCTTGAAGCAGAGATACAACGGCTTTGTACCCTGGTTGGTGTTTATGAAGAAGAGTATAGCATCCCCATCGAAGAGAACCAGATCGGCAGTGACGAACCTGGTGATGGATTGACACCATACGACCATATCTTGGAAGAAGCCATGCACCTCGCAACCGACGAGCTGAAATTACCGTCAATAATCACAGATGGACTGCTTACATCGTTGTTGAATGCCGCCTATTTTCTCGTCGAGGTAAGAGCCTCAACGAGTCGTGGTTGAAGCTTGAAAGCTGAATGAACGACCAGGTATGGACGCAGATGGTGCAACACAATGGGACCATTGCATATCTGACATGCCACAATCTCCGTGTAATATTGAAACGGCACCGCAAAACTCAGTCCATGGTTGTCTCAAAGCTCCTGGAGCACACCGATGCACCAATACTCCGCGCAACTGCCAAGACCGTGTACGCTTATAATGATGCGGTTGAACGCTACGAGGAACACATAGCGCAAGCGAAACCATTTTGGAGCAAGGATCCTTCTCCTGGCGAGGAAGCGGTAGAGGCTAGGAATGCAGTCCAGAAACAGGAGGCAGATGGGCGTCGACTGAGACAATTAAGCTGGAATCTCAATGTAAGCACGTTCAACTTTGAACTAATAGCCCGGCGATGAAGATTGGTCACTCGCTCACTCACTTCAGGCTACTAGTATACATCTTGGGTTCAAAATAACGAAACAGCATCTGTGGTCAACCGGCTTCAGCCACTTCAGACGATTGCGCGAAGAGAGCACGTCGGCAGAGAAATCAGTTGGTAGTTCTTCTGACTTGGACTCTGCCACCATCTGCAATGCCGGGGTCCTCCTCGATTGTATCCTAAAACGAGGCCCGAGTGGAATCGTCTGGTCCGGAAAAATGATCCCTGAAGAAGGCAGCGATGACGAGTACTCGATTGGAGTCACGGTGAAGGTGGCCGTTGCGTGGCAGGAAAACAGTGGCAACCAGTCGGAAGCTGAGGACGGCGACGAGACAGAGACGACGCGACATGAAGCTCGCGTTTACGAGTTCCTTTACCGGTCCGGGAAGCAGGATATCGTTCCTCGTTATCATGGAATTTTTGAGAGGGCGGGCACAGTCGCCCTTGTACTTGAATATAATGCCGGGGAGGCGCTCGAGACCTTCGGAATTCTGACAGACGAAGAGTCAGTCTCCTTACCAAGATCAATTAACAGCGGGCACATAACTATTCGTCTTCTAGTGCTTTGAAACTTTTCGACAAGGTCGTGGACATGCACGCAATCGGCCTCCGCCACAACCATATTGTGCCGCGTAATATCATCCAAGATTCCGAAGGAGAATTGAGGATAATCGACTTCTACAAGGCGGAGATGGACCATCGTTGCCGTGGAAAGAAGAAATGCAGCGAATTGCGAGAATTGAGGGATCACCTTGGGCTATGAGTTAGAATATATCCCTGAAATCAACTTTGTTCCCTGAATTCGACCATTGGTGATGACACCCAATTGAGCTATCCGATTCATACGTCCGACGGGAGCGAGAGTGTCCAACGCCCCGAGCTTCCATCCAGAAGAGCGGCGAGGTTGCGATAAGCCACAATTAACCGCGCTGAAAGCTTGTCTTGCCTGGACGCAGAATTCAGCTTCGAGTCCTCAGCCTAATAGAAAATTCGAAGCGATTTCAAGTGATCAGTGACGTTGAGGTGGAGAGGACGTCGAATTAGGGCACCAAGTACGGGGCGGGGGAACGATTCGGATGCTCAGGTTCAAGTTCAACCACTACCGGCAAACTCCGGCGATGCAAACACCGACGTCTCAAAGGTCCGTGCGCCGAAGCCAAAAAAGCTTCGCGCCCCTTTTCTGAATTCGGCGGTCCTCAATTCCCAGGCTGGCCCAACGGCCCAAAATATTCGATGTTTAACAGCAAGCTAAGATACAAGCCTCGGGAATATCCCAACGTATAGCGTATAACGTACAGCACCGACCCCAACATCGCGCGCGCGTCTAAAAGGCGTCTTCTCGTCTAAAAAACTTCTACTTAGCTTACTTTAATGTTACTATACGAGTCAAGAGAGAGTAAGAGAGCTAGCTATCGCAGTTCAATGTTCGATGTGCGTCGGTCGGTCGGTCGGTCGGTCGGTCGGGGTTTTCAATCGATGATACTGAGCTCCCGCGTGCGCGCCTTGGCGAAGACGTCCTTGTAGGTGTGCCATATGCTGTCGTGGAACACGTTAGAATCACGGTATGAAAGTGGGAGAGGAAGAGGAAGAGAAGAGGGATCGATAGACGAGATAAGGGTCTCCAAGCGACCATGACACAGAAGAAAGGGACACGAAGACAGGATTGCGATTGCAGCAGAATTCACGCACCGCTCCAGCTCTTCGATATACAATTTCTGTATCCGCATCACCTCCTCGAGGCTCGGGTTCTCCGTCTGCGTTACGTGGATGGGCCGCCCGACTTGTACGCAAGCCCGTCAACAAGCGTCCAAAGACAAAAGAACGGGCAACTCACTGACAGCGACTATCTGCCGTCGATAAGGCATCAGCCCGAGGTTGTCTGAATTACGCGTGAAACCAAGATAAGGGAGGTAGAAACGATAAGACACACAATTGAGTAGGCCCCGGCCGTGGAAGAGCGGTAGGGTGAAGCCAAAGACGGCCTTGAATTTTTCTTGCAGCTTGTACACCGTCGTCCCGCGCTCGTTGGGCATCTGTTCGTAAATCTGGACCCAAATTAGATGAGAAGTGACGCAGCAAGGGCACGCACATCATTCTCCCCGAAAGAAAATACGGGGACCAAGTCGGCGCTGCGAGGCGCGTCAGAACAAAAGCAGGAGATTGGAAATGGGACCCACCCATGTCGGATGGCCAGCTTGATAAACCCCAGTCTGCGCACAATCAGTCTCAAGTCCAGCGCATCAGACGGACACCCACCGTCTCCTCAGCGTCAAGTCCGCCGTCCCCGGGTGCGCGCTAAGGCTCTCCGCCGCCCCGCCCACCACAATCGTGATCGCCGACCCGGGCCCCGCCTTGAGGATATTCGAGCACGACTTTTTGCTAACGCTGCATATGCCCAGTGCAAGGATGACGTCGCGGTAGAAGGGGATCTTGAAGTTGCTCGCGAGCGTGAGGAGGTGCGGCTTGATACCAGGGAAGGCTGCGGAGAATCCCGTCGCTGAAGCGGGGTTAGTACGCGAGAAGAGAACGATTCTAGAGTGTACCTTCGGTAGCAAATGTTGTAACAGCGCCCCTATGTGGAGTTAATACTAGCAGCGACGCGACGAGGAATAGACGCACATCCCAATTATACCTGCAAACCACGGTCAACATATGCACGAGCGCCAGAGAATAACTGCGCACCATGAGGATGATAACCGAACAAGTACGGTCTATCCGCCGGGAGCTCTGCTTCCTGAAGTCTCATAAGCAACGTTGACGAGACAAAACGTTTGACGCGCCTTGAGAAATCTGGGCAGCTAGTTCTTGAGCATGTCTCGAAGTAAAAAGAGCACGCACGAAGCAGGATAGTAGTCCGCAAAGTACGTCCAAAACTTTGCTGAACGGAACCACCAACTCGTCCGGCCGCCGTGTTCGGGGCTCTTGTCGATCCACAGAGCCCAGATGTGATACGTGCCGAGGAAGGGCCAGAGCGGTGGATACGAACTGGACCAGAATAAAACTATTGTGCGACACAAGAAAGGACGAGCAAACCATAGGAGCAAGAACACCACAGTTGCCAGCACGATCCCGACCGACCAGAGCGCCACCGCGAGCATCTGAAGTCGCCGTTTCCGGGGTATTCTCGAGGGGACGAAGCTGCACTTGTTAAGCAAGCATTCAGCGTGAAACAAGAACGACAGACTCGATGTTTGCCTGCAGGGCAGTTGCAACGGGGACCAGAGGCGTGGTGGTGAGCATCGACAGCCTGTCCCTCAGCGAGCCCGCCGACAACGTCCGGGATGCATTGGAGAGGCGTCTCAGGGACATGGTGGATCGGGTAAGTAAAGACGCGTTAACGCGTGCTTTGGCGTGTTACCGGATTCGACAATTCTATTATCAGAATTCGAAATAGGCTTCATTTCTTATCAAAGGGCAGTAAGACATTATTCGCAGACTCTATCATTCATTTGCAAAGTGTACACTATAAAAAACCGAGCGGCAGAGAAGAGTTTTCAGGCATACAGGTCGTCGTCAGCAGTGTCCTCCGTGAACCCAGCATTCCCTGTGCTCGTCCCAGCCGGTGCAGACCCGGCCTCGCCCTCGGGGAACTTGAAGTTGTTTCCGAATCCACGCGATTGTTGCAGGTTCTGCGAGAACATCTCGTAACGCCGGATGTCCTGGTCGGACACGGAACGCCGCGCAAACTTCATGGCCTCCTCGAAGTGCTCCCTGCACAAGAACATTGTAATCAGAAGCCGGTCGAGGAAAAAGAAAACGCGACGACAAACCTTGTGATTTCGGGGACGGGGTCCTCCTCTTCCTCCGCCGCCTCCTCCTCGACCTTCATGTCGTCCTCGCCAGCAGCCTCGTCCGCCTCCTTCTTCTCCCGATTCCGGCGAATATCTGCGTCGATACTCTCGCGGATCGCCAGCTTGGCCGCGCGCTGGCAGATCTCCGTGAGATCGGCACCGGAGAACCCGTGCGTGCTCTTGGCCAAGAAGTCGAGGTTGACGGCGGCCGAGACGGGCGACTTCTTGAGGCACGCCTTGAGAATGGACAGCCGCGAGGGCTCGTCGGGGAGGGGGATGTAGATGAGCTGGTCGAGACGCCCGGGACGCAGCAGCGCCGAGTCGATCTGGTCGGGCCTGTTGGTCGCGCCGATGATGAAGACGTTCTTCTTCGCGTTCATGCCATCCATCTCCGTTAGGATCTGGTTCAGGACACGGTCGCCCGCGCCTCCACCGTCACCACCTCCGCCGCCACGCGCCTTCGCGATCGAGTCCAACTCGTCGAAGAACATGACACAGGGTGCCGCCGCCCGCGCCTTGTCGAATACATCACGCACGTTCGCCTCCGACTCACCGAACCACATCGTGAGCAGTTCAGGGCCCTAGCATAGTGTATATAAGTAAAGGAATAAAGAACGTCGAAGCAAAAGAATGTACCTTGATGGAAATGAAGTTGGCATTGCACTCATTGGCAATGGCCTTGGCGAGCATAGTCTTACCCGTACCAGGAGGCCCGTAGAACAAGACACCCTTTGACGGCGACATGCCGTACTTAAGGAACTTCTCGGGGTGCTCGACGGGGTACTGCACGGTCTCCTGCAGCTCCTGCTTGACCTTCTCCAGACCACCAACATCGTCCCACTTGACCGTCGGCACCTCCACGACGGTCTCGCGCAGCGCAGAGGGGTTGGACGTCCCAAGCGCGAAGCGGAAGTTGTCCATGGTGACGCCGAGCGAGTCGAGGACCTCCGCGTCGATGGTGTCCTCGTCGAGGTCGATGAGGTCCATCTTTTCACGGATCTGCTGCATGGCAGCCTCGGAACACAGGGAGGCCACATCCGAACCGACGTAGCCGTGAGTGTCAGCAGCAATCTATACAGTGGGTAAGTGAATCATTGCTATAAACCGCCCAGCGTACACACCTGCTCCAAGTCAACGTCCTCGCCGAGCTTCATGTTCTTCGTGTGGATGCGAAGAATCTCCAGACGGCCGGTCGGGTCAGGAATACCAATGTCGACCTCACGATCGAAACGACCGAATCGCCGGAGAGCAGGGTCGATGGAGTTGGGTCTGTTGGTGGCGGCCATGACGACGACGTTCGAACGCGCCTTCAGCCCGTCCATGAGGGTGAGGAGCTGCGACACGACACGACGCTCGACTTCACCGTTGGTCTAGAAAGCATAATCATCAGCGGCGCGTAAATGGGGAGAAAAGAATGAACGGCACCTTTTCACGCTTGGGCGCAATAGAGTCGATTTCATCGATGAAGATGATTGCGGGCGAGTTCTTCTCCGCCTCTTCGAACGCCTTTCGCAGGTTGCTCTCACTCTCACCAGCCATCTTGCTCATGATTTCGGGGCCGTTGATCAGGAAGAAGAAGGCGCCGGTCTCGTTGGCCACAGCGCGCGCCATGAGGGTTTTACCAGTACCGGGGGGGCCGAACATCAGGATACCGCGAGGGGGCTTGATACCGATTGACTTGAACAATTGTGGATGGCGCAGAGGCAGCTCGACTAGTTCACGGATTTGTGCCATCTGTTTGCGGCATCCACCAATGTCGTCGTAGCCGACATCGGCGAGGTTTGACTCCTCGTCTTCGCGCTTGACTGGGTCGCCCTCTGTTCACGGCGTGTTAGCACAGACAAAGACACAGTAGAAGAAAAGTACTCGCCGGTGTGGATGACGGTATCTTGCGCGACGATGCAGAATTCTGCGGGGTCGGTTTCCATTACTTTGAACTCGACTGTCCGCATGCCGCCGCGCACGAGGAAGGTGTCGCCCTTGCGGACGGGCCGGTAAGCTATGCATGCTCGTGAGCGTGATCCCAAGATAGTTTAAGCCTAAATGACATACCCTCGAGGAAATATGGCTTGAGGTAGACGTCGAAGATGTTGCCGCTCAGACCCTCGATGGAGTCGTCAAAGGGCAGGATGTGCACGCGCTTGCCGTATTTTATGTCGAGACACGGGTGCACACCGACGAGGTCGCCGAGCTTGACGCGCAAGTTGTTGCGGGCGACCTTATTCACTTGAATACGACCCTCTTCCACGTCATCCGAAGAAAGGCAGATGAGGACGGTGTCGCGCCGTTTCTTTCCGCTGGGTTCCAGGAGTAAGAACACGTCCGTACATTCGGTACCGAGTGGCTCACCGGACGATAATCGTGTCTCCACGGAAGAGGCCCAAAGTCTCCATGGTGTTGGGGTTGAGTGTCGCGACTTAGACGCAACATGAGCTTTCGAGTTCTTGTGAGAGATAAAGCAAAGAACATACCAGAGTTGTCGTCCGTTGCAGCCTCATCGACCAAAAGCCGATTGGGCCTAAAAACAAGTCAATAAGCGATTCAAGCCGCACAAAGAGGCTACTGACGATTTCTTGGGCCTGAGGATTGCGGTGGAGACATCGTTCGGGCCAGGCTGAGGAGCTGCGCCGCTGGGGTCTGCCATTGTCGGAGATGTGGTGGTAGTGTAAAGTAAAGAAGGACGCGTACGCCTCGTGACAGCGTTAAATATGTCACAACACGTGGCTGAATTCCGCGATGTTCTCCCTCGTTCTCCGAGCCCTTACAAAGTCTCTATTGTCCTGTTCTTGCTAATATCGTACAGCCCCGGTGAATCACCAATTTTACCTTACATTTCCTCGTCCAAACCAATTTCCTCCACCGGATAATCCCCAACTTTCACCTTTTCCGGCCGCGCGAACGCGCCGTAATTGGGACGGCAAGAGAAATACCGTTCTCCTTTAACGCTGCATGCATGCATGCATTGGTCAGTTGTGAAGGCGCGACAATCATGGGACACTCACGATCCGTCGTTTTTGCCCATCGGCTCGTCGTACTCGACACCCACCCAAATTCCCTCACCGGTGCCAAACTTCGTTGGACCCACAAAGCGAACGGTCCCCCGCTTGCTCAGCCCGGGCTCGGTCGACTCGATTTCGCATCGCGAGCCGACATCGATCTTCACCTCGACCGTTGGCTTCGATGTCTCGTCCTTTGGCGCGAACCGTCCCACTTTATTCCGCTGTTTGTATGCTAGCACACTATCTGCATGATCTGTTAGTATGCGACAAACACTACGTGAGAGCAGCTCACCTGTGCGCTCCGCATACGCCGTGTCGCTGAGCTCGAATTTATCGACTTGCGTTACATCGGTCAGTTGTCCCGTCAACGATGTCGACGGATTGGTGTCGTCCACCTAAAAACCGCATTGTATCATAATTCTGATGCGACCCACCGAGCAACATACCTTGAGAACGTGCCAGTCGCGCAAGCCATAGTATCCCAGCGGCCTCGCGTCATCTGAGAGCGTTGCGACAAGAGTAGGATCGTCTAGAGAGGTCTGAATCGAGATCGCCTGGTTCGCGACTGGAACGCCCGTAATAAGCTCGAGTTTGTTCTAGTACACGCAAGTCTCAGTGCCTTCCCTTGACCGCGAGAGTAAATTGAATTTATGCGACCTTCAGTTGCGCGACTGTGAGATGGGGATCGATGCGCCGTTCAGATTGGGTATCGAGGGAGACAACATAGACATTTAGTACGCCAGACATGGTGGACCAGGGCGGAAGTTGGGAGCAAAAGACTTTTGAATGAAGGATCTTGGAAGGATCGGTGAAAGCCGTTCCGGATTTGGCGATGCAAACTTCTGAATCTCTACCACCACCAAGCCGAGCAGAACGGCAAAGGTAGAGGCGCACATCTACGCGCCTCCTGAACACGAGCTGGGCGTGGCCTCCCGTACGTGCCGCCGTACAAAAGAAACCTAAGTCACCGTGAAGGAAGCGCCACGCCGCACGCGTACGGCGCGCGCTGAGCATCCAGTAGTCACTGGTTCACCGGCATAAAACAATGTTGAGGTTCACTCCCTCCGGGACGGTTGGTGCGATACGGGTCTGTCTGTGCCTCCTCTCCCGCGAAACCCAGGGCGGCCGCTGATTTTTCTTTCGAATTTTCTTGGTAGGCACACCCAATGATCCTCTCTACGGCACACCGCGTCCCCGCCCGCGCATCCCTTAGACAGTTCCACCGCTGTCCCTCCGTGGGGCAGATTCGGCGCGGAAAGTCCTTCGGTTGTAGGTTTTATTTTATTTTGTGTTGCTACAAAAACAACTACCTAACGCAATTCCGTAGTGCTGCCCCCCGTTGCGCCTGCGCAGCCGGAGAAAAAAAACGCATTTTCCGGGCGCAGACACGATGTAAAGAGCCCCGCAGGCCCCTCCCCCGAAACCTTGCCCGCGGCCCTCAAATCGTCTTCTCCTTCCGCGCCCGGGCCCCGCCCTCTGTCGAAACGGAAGCTGGAGGGCCTGCCCACGGCCAGACACAAGCGCAAGGCAGAGATGATGAAGAATGTGGCGAGGTCGGAGAGCGTCAAGATGGAGCGCGCGCTCGTGTGGCTTGAGGCGGAGCCGGCGCGCATTGCGGCGATGAGGAAGAGGAAGAAGAAGCCCAAGGGGTGGAAGAAGGCGGAATTGGTGATGGCGCAGGTGAGGCAGAAGATTAAAGAGGAGAAAGAGAGGGAGGGGGGAGTGAACGGAGGGGTGCAGAACGGAGGGGTGGAGACTGAGATGGAGACGGACGAGGAGCGAGCGGCGAGGTTTGAGGCGTTCAAGGTGGCGTTCAGGGCGCTGAAGCTGGGGATGACGAGGGAAGGGAGGAGCGTACTGGCGAGGGAGGCGAAGCTGAATGTGGTGGGATCTTGGGAAGAGGATTTAAAGGCCGAAGAGGATTTACAGACCAACACGCCCACGTCGAAGCATACATAGAGGGTTTGTGGCGCAGTCGCGTCGAGCCATGCTGAGCTGGACCTGTATCGAGACGCGTCGCGACGCGCCTCTCATTCTCTGCGGTCAAAAATTCTAACACCACATTCCGCAGTCCAATTTACTCTCTTGGACTCCTGGAGGTGTAAAATCCAAATACGAGGTACTGTACCAGGCTTGTGGAATATAACTTATAGATGGAGAGGGACCTGACCTGGACAAATGCCTCAAACGCGACTGCAGCAGCTGGTACGCGCCACAATTATCATCACCTGGGTATCATAATAATGTAGATAACATTGCATTCGACTTTCGACTAGATTTACTGTACTGCTGGTCAAGTACGGAAGAGATCGAGAACATCGTTGGGATCAAACTTTTCCACATCCACCCCTTTCCCCCGCCAGTCTTCGAGGGACAACAGTTCTGGGGAAAGCCTAAGCTTGGGCATCGCCTGCCCGTGCTGGCGTTTCGCATCCGCTGCGTCACGAAGCGCGCTGCACACACCGTCCAAGTTGCCATCCACGGGACACAGCGTGACGGTTTGAAGCTGCGGCCACGGTGGGGACGCTGGGCCCAAGAGGTCCTCGACGAGCTTCGGGGCGAAGCATTGGTTGATCAGGGTGAGAGAGGATAGGGCGGGGAAGAGCGCGAGTGGGGGAGACGAGATTGTGTTAAAGTTAGCGAAGGAAGACTGAAGCTCAGTCTCACAGAAACAGTCTCTGATGACGAAGGAGAAAGAGCTCAAGGCAGGGAAGGAGGCGTGGGGGAGGCTCGTCTGACTGAAGAGCCTAGAGATCTGGTCTCCGTGGGTGCCGTTGATGACGAATTCAGTCAATGCGGGGGTGTCGAAGAGATCGACTATGTCCAGCAGGTAGAACTCGTCCTCAGAATCCGGGACCGAGATGTGGAGGGATTCCAGAGCTGGGAAGTGCAACCGGGGCGCGGTTGGGATATACTCTGAATCGAGGTGTAAATGAGCCAGCAACGGGCACTGCGTCGTGAGTGTTGTTAAGAGACCGCTATTGTGTGTTGCATTCCACAAGTCACCTCTCCGTAGTTCCAGCCGCGTGAGAGAGGCCGTCCACTGGGGAAGGGGCAACGGAAGTGTCCATCCACTCATCTTGAGATAACTTAGTTTCGTCGGCGCGCCAGACGAGAAGATTTCGGACCTCCCAACATTGGCGCTGGCGGTATTCACTATAACCTCGAGGTGCTGCAAATCGGGGGCGCCTATATCCAGGAATGGGGGTAACAACAATGGGTTCCAGATCAACTCCCAGAGGATAATCCTCAACCTTCCTGCGCGAGTGAAATGCTGGGTAATCTCGCGGATCCTCTCTGTGATGGGCTGGATACCGTTCAACTCCGACTGCGTGATCTCCCTGAAGCCAACGTGCAACGTTAGCCGTATGGTAGACGCGCTGGAGCGCTCAAGGTAGAGTTTAAGGATCTCTACGGATCCCATGGTATCCAGACTGGCTTCCACCAGCGTCCAAAGCGAAGGCGCGCCGACAACAACGTCGCGGAGGTGACGTGAAACATGGGAGACGGTCCATTCTGGTTTCGAAGCCATCGTCTGCCAACGATATTCATATCGATCGGGTGAATCGAAGCGAGGCTCTTGTCCTGCAGCAACAATGGCCACAAGTAGCTCGTTTGGAAGTGAGGAGAACGTGCTCATCGCGTCGATGAGCCAGCCTCAGCCGTGGAAGACAAGGTAGAGACGGAATTGCCAGAATCGTGAGCTGTCACATGCGTTACGGTCACGTTTAACTCAAACAAACCACTACACGTATACTCACGTTCCTTCGTTCTCATTCGGCATGGCAGAAATTGTGGTGCGGAAGCTCACCAAAAACTCCCCCGGTATTTATTTTCTGTCATCAATGTGGATTGGTTCTCATTCGATGCCCGCAGAGGACGAGGTTGAACAGGCCGTCGAAGTCTTGAGTTCGGCGTTCCTCGAGGCGGACGATCCCTTTAGCAAATCTCTTGTCGGCATAAACGCAGAGCAAAAGCTTGACTCAGAGCTTAACAAAGAGCTAAATCGTACGGGAGTGCAAGCGGGCCTCGTTGGTGGCGAGGTCTGGGTTGCCGGTTTAGGACCGACGGACTCCATCCTTGCGGTCGGCGTTTGGTTTGGTCCTGGAGCTGACTTTCTGGCAACGTAATGGATTCAGGTATATCTTGTTACTGAGGCTGACTATAGCGTTCAGTGAGGAACAACGCGCGGCCGGGTGGGATGAGTTTCACGCGAAATTCTCCGAAGGATTGAAGCAATGGTGGTTAGATGTACGTCCCGATTCTCATTCGTTCTCCATGTCAGCGATTAATGCCACTCACCTAGTACATGCGGGCTTATAATACGTGGAACGAAAGCTGTTTGGACACTGAAAAAGGCTCGAGGGTAAATTCCTGGCAGCTGGCATTGCTCGGGACCAGCCCCAAACACCACAGAAAGGGCCTTGCGAGTGCTCTCATTCGTGCCATCGAACTTAAAGTAATTATCTTGCTCCGTATTTGCCAACAACTGACTCTCTTCAGGCCACAGCGAACGGCGAAGGGATGTGTCTAGAAACAACCACTGACTCGAACGTGCGCTCAACGATAGGCCTCTATTTCCTTCCTGATGCGCTTCGGTTTCAGGTTGCATTTTAGAGGAAGCGTGGCTTCGAAGTACGTGGTACCACCGAGTTTTCTGGGTCGGGCGGGAAAACCACTATGACATGCCTGTCAAAGTCTTGAGTGTCCGTGGCCGTGGATGTACTCTATGTCGGCGGTTTCGAGCATGGCTAGCCAAAAACTGGGTGATACTTTAGGATGAAAAAAGGCACAGGTGCGTTGAGACATTGTTTGCTGAGATTCAAGATGGATTGTGGTGCGGCGGCGTGCTGTATCACTGGCAGGTACAAACTCAATTTCCTACTGCTCCTATGTAAGGGTGAGATTCATCTAGTCAAACGCGGTGAAACTTGACGTTCTGCCATGAGCTCTGCACCGACGCCCATTGTGAATAGTAACTGAGGAGCTTTGGTCCTGCCCAGGCTTTACGAACGAGGCTCTGTGTCGGGATGTTCTCCATAAGGAGTCTGATAGAACAATGGGGAACACGGCTTGGCACGGAAGACCTACGCGATACCTCCAGCCTTCCTAGTTTCCCGGTATAGCAGCAGTCAAAAGGCATCAGTTGGGAGCCTTCCCCTGGATCTTTTTCTCGCCACAGAAAGTTGGAGGGGAGGGTTGATACACCGGAGATCGGACAATTAGGCCGGTCCGGAAGACGCCGGTCTAATCGCACCAAAAAAAAAAACAGCAAACAACGGCCTTTCTGCACTTCATTGTACAGCGTCTCCAAACGGTAATGTTTCAATCCGCCTCCAGTGTACCGTGGGAAACACGATTTGAACAGATCAAAAACACGACCAAATAGTATGAACCGCACTCTTCTCCTTCGCGACGTCAGCTATTCGCGCTATAGCATTACAACAGTATCTAAGTCGACGTCCTGGTAAGCAACCTGGCGGCATTCCCCTCGTAAATATTCTGAATCTCCTCTTGTCCGAACAACTTGGGAAACTCCTCTTGCATCGCCTGCACCAATTTCTCTGCGCTCGCCCACGGTGTCCACGGCACATCACTCCCATACACCAGCCTGTCGCTCTTTACCCACCGCAACAGGTGATGAATCTGGCTAGGCATGCACATCCCCGCGAGGTCGAAATAAAACTGCCTCGCAAACAGATCCTTAACCGCCGAGGTGGTGAGTACTTGCATCGTTCTAGCGCCCTCGGTAATCGTTGGGGGGTGCTCCGCCATCCAAGCCGCTAGGGGTGAAGAGGTAGATATGACGCGGTCGATTACGCTCGGGAGCGCACTCCCGCAATGCGGGACGATGAAGGTGACGTCGGGGTGCGCGGCGGCGGTGCCGCTAAGGAGGAGGTCCGAAAAAGTGCGCGTGCTGTCGAAAAAAAACTCCATTATCGGGATCGGGTACACGTTCGCAAGCGGGGCGCATTCCAGTGCACGCTGGTTTGCGGGATGGCTGTGGCTACCCGCGCTCGCTATGCACGGGAGCGTGGGGTGCACGAACACTGTAGCATGGCGCGCGTGGAGCTTCGCATAGACGGGTGCGAGCTTTGGATCACCGAGATACATCCCGTGGAAATTGGAGAGCATAATGAAGCCGTCCGCGTCCAGATGATCGAGAGCGTAGTCGATTTCAAGAAGGGTGCCGGCAATGTCGGGCAGCGGCAGGGACGCGAAGAAACCGAATTTCGCTGGATGTTTGCGTTTCAAATCGGCTGCATATTCGTTCACCTCACGGGTGACCTCCCGCCCAAATTTGTCGTCGCCTGGGATCAAGTGCGTGCCGGGTGAGGAACAGCTGAGTATGGCTTTCGAGATGTTGTTCTTGTCCATGAACGCGAGATGTTCTTCAGAGGACCATTCCTTTGTTAACTTTTAGTTTTGCACGAATCAAGCAATAGCGTTGAACAATACCACAGTGAATGGCAAGCCATCTGGCCCGGGGAAATGACCCGCCTTCTTGAGCGCTTCCCGGTAGGCGGGGCTCAAAAAGTGAGTATGAACGTCGATCTTTGGGGAAGACATGTTAGCACTCAGTCGGGCGCTGTTCACTTTTATAGCTCACTGTGAGTCACCAACTCTTACGATGATTTAATGGGATCCCTAACCCGCGCCTTTTGTCGAGCCCAAGTCGCGCCTCTTTTGCGTCTCCCTTCGGCTCCCGGCAGCCTGCGCATCATGGGCGATTACTGTTGTGCCGAATACTCGTGGTCTCTGCGCCGAACACGGGTCCAATATAGCGATCAAAACTAGCTTGACGACGAGTTTTATTCAATACAAGAGCGCGCCGGGGCGCTCCGCGGAGCGCCCCGGCACTTCGCTTGAGTCATTGCCCTCAGAGTCAACTTGGAGTTGGTCCCTCAGCCCACGGAGATGTCCGAGCGGAGTTTAAAGGCTTCGGACACTCGTAATTTTATTGGGGGAGCTTGCTCCCCCTATTCTATCAAGGGATCCCGATTTGCGCATCACGTGCAACTTTCACGGGTTGCGTATGTTTGGCTCGTGGCAGTGTCCGCTCACGTGTATCCGCGTTTAGGGCCGGCAGTCGTGCGTGCCAACTCTGAATTATCAAGCTCCCCCCTCACGTATGCGGGCACCGCAATACAACACATATTAAAGAGTAGAATAGAAATCATCACTACCAAATAATTGGGTCATCGGGGTTTGATTTAGGAGATTCGCTCCGCTTCTACACGTTACAAGAAACTACCACTGCATCGTACGGACCATCATGGTTCGCAATTGAGCCCGCGAAGATATCAGGAACATCGCCGGCCGAACAGAATTCGCTTGGATTTTCCTGGCCTATAGATTGGGTGAGCACGTTTTCGGATATGTACAGGAAGGATATTAACCTGGACACGCCATCCATTCTCCGGATGCCTGCTGGTTAATCAATGGAAATGGCGGACTATTCAAAGAACAGAGCATACCTGAATGTGGACCTCTCCAGCCACTTGCCGGTACTGCAACAACGGAAGGACACTGCCTACAGACAGAATCGATGTTGAATAAGAGCACGATGTAGCGAATGAACGCACGCACTTGGAAGAATGGGTATGGGGTCCTTTCTGTCGAAATCGCGATCAAAAAATTCCGACAACAATAAAAAACCGTGTACTGGTTATTTATGTGCGTCAGAGACACGTGTGCATCGACATAGTTCGCAAAAGCGGGGTTTCCGACCTGCAGAAAACTCGGGTTCAGAGCATGGATGACAGATCGAGTTGAACACACCCTGGGCATTCCATAAGTGACGGTGCTGAATTTCACCAAAGGTGGTAGATGCAAAGGAAGATAAACTGAGTCCAGAAGAGCGAGTGCACCGCCTAGGAGTTCGAATGAGACGCCGCCCACATTGGGTCAAATTAAGCGGACGAACCCTGGGAATAATGATTTCAACACGGTTGAGCGTTACGTCATGTTCAAAAGCACGGCTCACCAAGGAATGCCCAACGATTGTAATGTGGTCAGCGCTGAACTTGGCCAATGCAGTCTTGACGGCAGTGAGAATCGACGTCGCTGTTCTTCCCGGAATGTGTGTATCAAGTAGCCGTCGACGACAGAACGCACATATTCGAACTTACTTGGCATGCTCCTCCGCGAAGCCACTGTGGACGAGAATCTCGGAATTAAAGCCAGGAAATAGCACGGAGTCGAGGGTCGTTTGCAAGAGAGAGGCATCGGTGAGTAGTGATATGCTGCAAGCTCCCTTTGCATGAGCAAAAGAAGCAAAGGATATATGTACGCATAGACTTACATGGCATAGAGACGCGTTCCCTCATGGGCAACAATGACCCTCTGAGAACAGTTAAAAATGCGCTGTTGGTATTCAATAAAACGGATACCTTCAGCGATGGCGAATATCCAACGAACCCTGGTACGATTTCACGGTTAGCTAGTTTGGATTCAGGCGGAGAGACTCACAGTATTGGACAAACTCTCCATCCCCGCCCGCCGCGACGGGTTTGAAATCTGGATTGGCCAAGCAATCTTCTGCGGGACGAGGTATGAGAGGTGTTGAAGGGAGCGAACACGTTGAACACACCTCCACAAGACCATGCAAGGGTGGCGTTCGGAGGACAGTACCCAGTGCCGGCAAAATAGGTGTAGGGCCGAAATGCGGAGACTTGAGCGTTGGACAAGGCGACGATGGGCAACGCCGCTGGGGCTGAAAAAATCGGCACGATGAGGATCGCGGAGAGAGCAAGAGCGATAAATGATTGCATCGTGAAGGTGCGCTCCAAAGCAAAAGTGCCAGGGAAGCTTTTAAAGTTGAATAGCCTTGGCCCATTAGGCTCTGAGCATGCGATTTGGCCTCGCACCACTTCGGACTGTACTGCTCAAGCACATGGGCACTCGCCCTGGCCTTCGCCAAAAGGACACTCAACTTCCGTTTCGGGGGCTGCAGCACAATGCGCTCCAGAGTCGAAGCCCATTGACACTTCCATCGAAATGGCAAAGAAGGTGATCTATTAGTTGTGAGTGGTATCGTATCCGAAGGGAAGAAGGATATGGTAACGAGCGTGATACTGCTGCGGTAGTGGAGGCAAAGCGTCCAAGGGTTCTCTGCCGTGATTCAGATGTATGGCGCACAGACATTCGGATCATGATACTGGGACGGATCTTTGGTAAAATAGCCGCGTTCGAGGCCGTCCAAATAAGACCTATAGCACAGAGTGTCAGGACGGCATTTTGTGAAAAATATTACAAGCTATACCACCCGCGCGAAAGATCCCCAGCCAGAGGCGACTTTTCAACCTTGAAGTTCCAGTACTGTTGGATACGAACACTCAGCGGGAAACAACACGTAACCAAGAAATGAACTTACGATCCAACCAACACCCTTACTGTACACCAGTTTCTGCGCATCTGCCCGCTGCCTCATAAACTGGTCCGTGGGTTCGAATTGGGTTTTCAACGCCCATTCTGAGGATTATACTCAGAGGAGATAACGAAGCTCGATTGACCAACATACCTCCAAACAGAGCGGGCTAATACCCAATGCGGCATCGTTTTTGCCACGGTTGAGGTCTGAGATTTGGATCGCCTGAAGGTCGCAGACAGAAGGGATGAACGCACTGCATATGCTAATCATGTATGACACTGGGTCCGCATTCGCCACTCCCTGGACGAAATTAGCGGCGCACGATACAGTCGAACATCAAGGCGTCTAACCCCAACCTCCAATATACCAAAACAAAACCAAAACTCACTTATAGTACAGATGAGCATCGTATCCTTGTGGACCATTTTGAGCGTCCTTTGGATTAGTAGGATTGTTGAACTACCAATTGATGTCCATGAAACTAGTAGCAGTGTAAGGTCAGATATCGCTATGAAAAAGGGAGGCATGCGGGTACTTCGTAACGAGTGGCTGCTTTTGCTGAGACACACCTCCGACTCCGAGTTGAAGAAGGATCGGAGCGGTATCCTTCAACACCGAGCGAACTTCGTCGTTGAAAATCGACTCATCGACGTTCGGAAGCATCGTAGTAAAATTCCCGTTTGCCGGCGCCGGCGCAGCACCCAATCCAGAGACTGAAACGCCCAATGAAAATTCGGTAGCTCGGACCACCTGGACGAAGTTCTTCTGGAAGTCGCCATAACCGGGCGTCTTGCTTGCGTCCATAGTTGGCTCATTCACTGCCTCGATGGCGACGGCGTTGGCAAATGCCGGGTCCACGTGCGATAGGGTGGTCATAACGGACGTCCAGATCAAAGCGCGGTGGAAGTTGTCTTCGGTCTGCGTGCAACATGTAAGCTCCACAAATGCAAAGACTGCACGAGGCTTACAAAAAATTGAACGTCATTTGTGCATCTGGGATTGTTTTGAATCACGCAGTGCGAAAGGGAAATAGAAAACAGGACGAACCTTCCGGTGAAGGGTTGCTTCTCCGACTGAACACCTTGAACAATGTCAGAAAGAAAAAGTGACAAGGGAGAAGAACCGAACCTGGAAGAGCGTGATGGTCCAGGATAGCGACGATTCCAGCTTTCTGGAGTTGCTGTAATCCTCTTCGCTGAGCAGAATGATGAGCAGATTTTCGGAGGATGTGACAAGCCCTCACCAGTTGCGCAAGTCCACCTCGTGGATAGAATTCGGTTGTACGATCGACCAAAGGTTCGACAATCCAGTAACCGAGCTGAGTAGAATAAGAGAGCAGCATCAAATTGGTGAGAAATCTCTCACCGGAATGCGAACGGTGTTGATCCCAGCAGCGACAAGGCCGTCAACGTCATCTTGATTGAACCAAGACTCCCTGATAAATCGAATGAAAAGGCTGACAAGATGTTCTGCGACAATCCCACCAATGCTTGGTAAAAGTCCGGTCGACCGTGTCTGGGTACGCCTGGGCAAAGGCACTGGAAAGCTATTGAACGAACATCTCGACATCGAGGGGAAGAATTTACAATTCGCTGGAGATGCAAGTTGAACAATGGCCGCAAATCTGGCCGCCCATGTCGAGCCACTCTTGCGGCAGCAGCCAAGCCTGGAATACAGCTGTGAACAAACGCAGGGGCGACGAGACAACACATAGTACATACCAAGATCCGAGATTTACGCCATAGATTTTGCTAGGCAATCCACTGGCACCGAGAACAGCGGGGAGAACAACGTACAAGAAAGGAATGGACTGTGAAAGGATTGTGGTAGCACGCATCGTGCGGGGAGTTTGGCGGCTTCTTGCAAGTTTTCTGCTTCAAGTACGTTTGACTATTTTGATTGATTGTGGGGTAATCAGGAGAGTTTCAGACACAGAAAACAGGGATGCCACGAGAGTCGATCGACTTCAGGATGTTGTTGAATGCCCGCTGCTTCCGAAAGAACAGGATTAGTTAATTTAGCGGTCCATTTGTGGTCTCCGCCAGATGCGTTGAAATGAGGACGAGGTAGTGTCCTGGCTGGAAAACACCATTAGGACAGCCTGCACAGCACATGTATCTCCTGTGTGCATGGATTCCTCTCCACTTGAGCAGATTCGTCTTCACACTAGTGTCCTTTTGAAGTTAGGGTGAGTCTTCGAGTTTCAAGCAGATGATCATGAGAGTCATCAACATCAGTAAAACTACACACTTGTCTTTCACGTCTTACGTCTTTCAAAGCCGTCTTTGAGGATCTTTGTCTTTCAAACCCGTCTTTGGTCTTTGAATGGACATCTTTGGCAAGTCTTTGTCTTGGAGGCAAGCATCTTAGTCTTGGGTTGCCATCTTTTTTTCCGCTGTCCACCACACTTAGAATTTTTCAGTTCGGGTTGAGAATCAGAAGGGACACCCCTGAGACTTGTTCAGCTCGCTCGTTGGGTCGCCAAAGTAGTGCGAGCGCCGAAAAGGCTGAAACGGCGGTTCCAGGGCATTTTGCGGAATTTATTTCGTCGGCAGCTCGTTGGAGGCGGAACACAGCCCATTATTCCATAAGATGTTGGAAAACCATCTCGTGGGTGCCAGGCGGCACCGACGGTTCACTCGACTCGCGTCCAAGTTCGAGGGTCTTTAGGAAATGGACAAGTCGTTCAAACTCCGACTCCGACATCATCGGAACATCACGTTGCCATGCGATCGCGTGATTGATGGCAGCGGTGGTTGGTCGCTCTTGCCTTCCACCTTCACCCTCCCACCATCCTCCCACCCTCCTCCCACTTCCGTCACTTCGCCTCCTTAAGCTTCAAGCTTGCCCATATCCCCTTCTCTGGTCGTTGAACTGGATGCTTCCGCCTCTTCAAGCTTCCAGTTTCAAGTTTTCATGTCGTTTGCCACCGGCACAGTTTCAAGCGTCAATCGTCAAATCAGACTCAACCCCAAGCCCCTCAATGTACCTCAAGCCAAGTGTCTACTCCATGCCAAGCTTATCGGCCTTCACACTCCGCCGCTCGATGCTCAAATCTCTTGTGCCGCGCAGCGTTCTTTGAAATCGCAAACTGATGTCGCCACTGAAGCAAACGATCTTCCTCCGTTTTCGTACTTCAATCTCACCTTGACTCCGACCCCCCCAACACTTTCCCCGACTTCCCCCACCCGCGGCGGATCGTACGACATGGGACATCCGGGCAATGAAAGACAGTGACGAGGATGCGGCTAGGAGACAAGGAGACAAGGAATAGTGAGTGAGTTGTCTGTCGCTCATCGTTGCACCTGTACCCACGACTGACTTTTCTTTACGGTGCTTGCAACCGACCGCCGGTGTCGTGCCACCATCTGCACCTTCTATCCCGGCCACAAGTGCCCGGCCGCCCGATTACCGTTCTCCCATCACTCTCGCACCCGACGCGGTCCAGTGGAGTCGTGGTACATTGTCTCTCATCCTCCACTTGTACTTTTATCATATGTAGACAGTCAAATTTATCGATTTTCGCTTCATTTGCAACGTCTTTCTGAGGGTCTTAAGCATCTTTATGAGCGTCTTGAACATCTTAACCAAAGTCTTGCCCAAGACGCACCACGTCTTACACGTCTTTCCCAAGACTCAAAGACGAGGGGACCTGCTTAGCCAAAGACGGGCATCTTTGGATAAAATTTGTCTTTGGCGTCTTTGACGTCTTGCCAAAGACGCCAAAGACGTCAAAGACAGATGTGTAGTTTTACTGATGAATTAGAGGCCGAATCCATGTTTACGGAGGACCGGAAGACGTTGAAGAGTGCCAGTGCTGAGTACTGAGTTGTAGTAGTACGATGGTTCTGGTTTGGGACGGTGATCGCCGGCCGATCAAAACCTCCGGGTTGATCCCGCTCTGTCAGTGTCTGCCTAGGACAACCGTGACCTAGCCCAACCTAGGACAACCGTTTCCTTACGCTCAACTAGTCTCTCTTGACAGACGCTCTATCAGTTCCAGCTCGTACCTCGCTCAACTGGCCTGTACTAGGGGCAGTCAGAGTAAGCCTCAGCGGTCGTTTATGGAGGCGTTTCTGAAGTCGTTTCTGATTTAATCGATCGTGGGAATAAACGCCGAAAACCAGAAACGCCTCCAGAAACGCCTGCAGAAGCGCCTCCAGAGGAGCTTTTACAAGGCGTTTCTGCGTCAAAGTCGTTTATTCCCACGTTTCTGTCAACTTTTTGATGCCAACAACGTCCAGAAACGACTTCAGAAACGACTTGAGAAACGACCTCCAGAAACGCCGAAACGACCTACTCTGACTGCCCCTACTGCTCCGTCACGGGTAGCCTCTTATACAGACTTCCGCCCTTGCTCCGTTGGACGCTTGCGAAGTGCCGGGCCGCAGAGCGCCCCGGGGTGCTCTCGCGTGTTCTTTAAGTTTCCCTGGCGGCCGCGTGATTCTGGGTCGAAGCCACTTAGCCAGCAGCTACATATCTCGGTTCTTTGATTCCATACGGTTCAGCTGGACCAAATGACTGCAAGATCATCGCGAGCCTGAACTCAATCAGCTTTGGGCAGTCTGCCACCGATAAGTGCCAGCAAAGGTGCACGGTCGTTCAACTTCGCTGGCTCTACTCTCTATAAATGGGATTGCTCTGGGGTCCTTTCGCTCTTTTGGATGTCTTGGTGGGTTCCGGCCACCCACCGAGTCGGGCTGTAGCGGACCTCCTGATGGCCTGCCACTTCGAGCTTCCTCTAGCGGAAGGCTACACTTTCGTTCGGCTTCCAACTGCTCTCGAAGTAGCTTTGCGGGCTTACGGTGTCGCGTCGGGTCTTGTGGACGTCGTGCTCTTCTGAACTAGCGTCCGATGACTGACGGTGCGCCGGTTTCCTCTCATTTTGCGCTGCAAAACAGTGCGCGGATCCGGATGGTGCATGTGATGATGCACTTCGAAACCTTCGCTTCTGTGCCGAACGCCCCTTCGCTCGTCGTCTGTATAAATTGAGCACGGCCGACCATTTTCCGTGTGCGATTTTTCCTTCGTGAAATTCACCGCCATCATGCTCGCGACGTTCTTCGTTGTTTTTGCCCTGGCCTGGGCTACCCAGGCGGCCTTCCCGGACTGCGCCAATGGGCCACTCGCGAACACTACGGTGTGCGACACGAAAGCCAGTCCAATCACGCGGGCGAAGGCGCTCGTCGCCATGCTCAACTCGACCGAAATCATCAGTAACTTGGACAACATGGCGTCTGGCGTGCCGAGGTTGGGCATCCCCGCATACAACTGGTGGTCTGAGGCCTTGGTAAGCCGCTCTATCTTCATGCAGCGAAACAGTTCATTGATGCGGTCTCTCAACAGCACGGTGTGGCATCGAGCCCCGGAGTGACGTTTGCGCCGTCGGGCGACTTCAGCTTTGCAACCTCGTTCCCCGAGCCGATTCTTATGAGCGCTGCGTTTGACGACGAGATGATCAAGGCCATCGCGACTGTGATCAGCACGGAGGCGAGGGCATTCAATAACGCTGGCCGAGCAGGTTTAGACTACTTCACACCCAACATCAACCGTGAGATTCTTTTGAGATCTTGGCGTTTCTTTGCTGACTGAAAATTCCGTTCCAGCCTTCCGCGATCCGCGATGGGGCAGAGGTTCGGATTCTAAAACATTTTTGTTATCGTACTTATTGGCTCGCGCAGGCCAAGAGACGCCAGGGGAAGACACCCTCCGCATCTCGAACTATGTGTTCAACCTCATCCAGGGCTTACAGGGTGGCATAGATCCTCCGCAGGTACTTACGGGTTGACTTTTTTCCCTGTTTGTAAGAGAGTAAAGATCCTCACAGTTCAAAATTGTGGCGGACTGCAAACACTTCGCGGGGTACGACCTCGAGAACTGGGAGGGCAACGACCGTACCTCGTTCAACGCAATCATCTCCCAACAGGATCTCAGCGAGTTCTATCTCCCGCCCTTCCAGTCTTGTGTCCGCGACGCGAAGGTTGGCTCTGTTATGTGCAGTTATAATGCGGTCAATGGCGTACCTTCGTGCGGAGATACCTATCTGCTGCAGACTATTCTGCGCGACTACTGGGGCTTCGACGAGAACCGATGGGTTACGTCGGATTGCGATGCTGTCGCCAATTTTATCGACCACAAGTTCTCGCCGGATCTGCCGCACGCTGCTGCCACCGCTATCAAGGCGGGCACGGACGTCGACTGCGGGTCGACGTACGGGAACAATCTCGGTGCTGCACTGAGCCAATCTTTGGTCAACGCCTCCGACATTGCGACTGCTCAAACCCGGCTGTATACCTCGCTCGTTCGGTAAGTTGCCGCCATGATCTCGAAGCTCAATTCTTCATATCTCTGCTCCAGCCTCGGGTACTTTGATCCAGCAGCCTCTCAACCCTATCGCCAGCTCGGGTGGACCGACGTCAACACACCGGACGCGCAGAGCCTTGCGCACCAAATCGCCGTTGAGAGCATCGTCCTTCTAAAGAACGACGGCACCCTCCCGCTCTCCACCTCGATCAAGAAACTCGCGTTCATCGGGCCTTGGGCCGACGCGACTACCCAGATGCAGGGCAACTACCAGGGCGTCGCGCCCTTCCTCATCAGCCCGCTCGCAGCGGCGCAGACTGCTGGGTTCCAGGCTACGTTGACGCAGGGGACGGCGATCAACTCGGGGGATACGAGCGGGTTCGCGGCCGCGGTTGCGGCGGCACAGGCGGCGGATGCGATTGTTTATGCTGGCGGGATTGACGACAGCATCGAGAGCGAGGGCAACGACCGTACCACCATCGTGTGGCCGGGCAACCAGCTTGATCTCGTTGCGCAGCTGGCGACGCTGGGGAAGCCTCTGGTTGTGCTTCAATTTGGGGGTGGACAAGTCGACGGCGCAGCACTCAAGAGCAACCCAAATGTCAGTGCGATTCTATGGGGCGGCTACCCGGGACAGAGCGGAGGTACGGCGGTCATGGACATTATTTCTGGCAAGGCCTCGCCTGCGGGTCGTCTCCCCACAACTCAATATCCAGCGAACTACGTCGACCAAGTCCCAATGACGGACATGTCGCTCCGACCGAGTTCATCCAACCCCGGGCGCACATATAAATGGTTCACTGGGACGCCGACGTATGAGTTCGGTACAGGGTTGAGCTTCACGAGCTTCAACCTTGCGTTTGCCGGTGCACCCAAGGCGTCGTACGACATCCAGGCAATTGTCGCGGCAGGGAGCTCTGCGGAGCATCTCGATCTCGCACCGTTCGACACGTTCTCCGTGTCGGTGCACAACACAGGGAAGGTGGCATCGGACTTTGTAGCACTGCTGTTTATGAACACGACCGCCGGGCCGGGACCGTACCCCAACAAGGAGCTGGTCGCGTACGTGCGCACAAAGGGTGTTGGAGCGGGGCAGACGGCGACGGCGAGCTTGACTGTCACGCTTGGGAGCATTGCGCGTGTTGGGAGCGACGGGAGTGCGTGGTTGTATCCCGGGGACTACACGCTGCTTGTGGATGTCCCGACGGCGGTTACGCACCAGTTCCGCCTTACCGGGACGCAGGCGCAGATTACCAAGTGGCCTGCAAATCCGGCTTCGTAGATTTTTCAACTTGGGTCATCCTTAAGGGTGTATACGAGTGTACTTTTAGTAAATCATTTTGAGTTTGAAATCATCCCGGATACCGTTCCGAATTGACTAAAGTCAATAACCCTAGCAGTCGGTTCACCTTCCGACTTCCAAGCCGGGAATTTTTGTTGAACGCGCAAGCGTCGCCGCAATCGATTGCGGCTAACCATAAATACCCGGGGCAACAGTTTAATGAGTTCAACACAAAGTTCCCCCAACGACAGCGAACACTTTCTCGTCATCGCCATGTCCACCAAGTCAGCCAGCAATGTTGGAGTCGTCTTCGGCGCCATGCTAATCGCGGGAGTGCGTGGCTCGCTCAAGCCTCAGGGTATGTTCGAACCAGATATTCAATGTTGCCTTTTGTAACATTTTTCTATAGCCAACGAGGGGACCATCGAGCTGCTCGACGCCTTCCAAAAGCACGGTCACACCGAAGTTGATACCGCCCGGATGTATGGCGGTGGGGCCAGCGAGGAGCTACTCGGTGCTATCGGCTGGCAGGAGCGTGGTCTCCAGATGGAGACCAAGGTCTTGGCGACGAAAGGCAAGGGCATGGGGTGGGCTACCTCCGACGAGCTCACCCACTCACCGGCCGATCTCCGCAAGGCCATGCATGCCTCCCTTGCGGCGCTCAAAGCCGACAAGATCCATACGTACTACCTACACGCGCCGGACCGCAGCGTCCCTTACGAGGACACTCTTCGCGAGATAAACAAAATGCACAGCGAGGGGCTCTTCGAGCTCCTCGGGCTCTCGAACTACCCGGCCTGGGAGGTGACGCAGATCTGCGAGGTTTGTAAGCGCAATGGGTGGGTGCAGCCCACAGTCTACCAGGGAATCTACAACGCGCAGCACCGCGTCGTCGAGGCGGAGCTCATCCCATGTCTTCGCGCGTACGGTATCAGCTTCTACGTCTATAACCCGCTCGCGGGCGGCTTCCTCACTGCGCGCTACACGCGGGACCACGTATTCGACGGCCCAGACCGCTTCAACCCGGACCTGCCGTTTGCGGCGCACCAGCGTGCGCGCTACTGGAACGACGCGAACTTCAAGGCCTTGGACATTCTGCGTGCCGCCATCGCCCCGCATGGGCTCACGGAGAGCGAGGCGGCACTGCGTTGGCTGGCGCACCACTCGGTGCTCAAGAAGGAGTTCGGCGACGCGGTAATTGTGGGTGCGGGTGGCCAGAAACATTTCGAGGAGAATCTGGATGCGCTGAATAAAGGGCCTCTCCCGGAGGACGTTGTTGCGGCGCTGAATGCGGGTTGGCAAGAGACGCGCACTCTGCCTCTCACGTACGCCATGTAGTCGTAGATCTGTGTACAAGCAAGCATAGACCCCTGCAGTAAATATTTTGCCTGCAAAAAACACAGAGCCCAGAAGTTCGGAATCTGCACACTAAAAGACTAGTAAAAGTTGAACCACATTCCATATTGGGAATGTGGCGGTGCTGTGTTGAATTCGGCGATGGCTGTCGCAAGGCTGTCGACCCCGGTCGCAGAACGACCCGTAAATAGGCAGGAACAAACGCGATTGGCCCCACAATTCAACATAGAACGATAACAATAATAGTCCCCAAAGAAAATAAACACGCAGTCCCAACTGCTCGTTCAAGCCGATGTGACAAACGGCGCACAGACATTGGGATCGTGGTACTGCGAGGGGTCTTTGGTTAGGAACCCCCGTTTGACGCCGTCCAAGTAAGACCTGGAGAGGGTCAGGGTCAGGACGGTATTTGTTGAGGTAATTCAATGCATACCACTGGCGCGAAAGGTCGCCAGCCAAGGCCGATATCTCGACCTTGAAGTTCCAGAACTATTGCAAGGGATTGAATCAGCTACAAGAAGCGATACAACAAATAAAAGGACGACTCACAATCCAACCGGCGCCTTTACTGTATGCCAGTTTCTGAGCATCGGCCCATTGGTTCAAGAACGCGTCTGTGGCGTTGAACTGCGTCGGTAGTCCCCATTCTGGAATGCTTATGGGAGGAGGTTATGAAGTTGGAGAAACCGACGTACCTCCGAACCAGAGCGGGCTGTTGCCCAATGCGGCATCGGCCTGCACACGGTTGAGGTCTGGAGATACGAATCGTCTCGAGGTCTTGAAAAGGAGGTAGTGAACGTACTACAAATACTGGTCATATACGCATCTGGGTTCGCATCCGCCACTCCCTGCATTCATTTAGCCACACCTTAGATCGAATGACGACCAATTGCTCACCCCGAACCTGATGTACGGTTTAGCTTGAAAGATAGACAGGAAGTTAAGTGGGAACTCACGAATAGTACAGATGATTATCGTATCCCTGAGGACCAATTTGGGCGTCGCTTGGATTGGCAGGATTGGTGTTTTGCCAGTTTATGTCCATGAAGCTAGGGAGCAACGTCAAGTCTCACTGTCATAGTACTGTAGTAGGAGACAGACGCACTTCGTGATGAGTTGTGTCTTCCGGCGTGACAAACCAAAGATTCCCAACTTGAGCAGAATCGGCACGGTATCCTGCAGCACCGAGCGGACTTCTGCGGTGAACAGAGCCGACGTTTTGACATTCGGAAGCATCGCCGTGAAATTCCCATTCGCGGGCGCGGGAATGGCGCCAAACCCAGGAGTCGGCACGCCCAACAAAAACTCGGTGGCGCGGACGACCCGGACAAAGTTCTTCTGGAAGTCGCCGTAGCCGGGTGTCTGGCTTGCGTCCATGATGGGCTCGTTCACGGCCTCGATGGCGACTGCGTTGGAAAATGCTGGGTCCACATGCGATAGAACGGTCATGACGGACGTCCAGATTAAGGCGCGGTGGTAGTTGTGCTGGGTCTGCATGCAAGCTGTGAGCACGGGAATGAAATTATGACACACTGCTTACATAGAACTCGACATCACTTGTGCATCTGAAACGGTCATGAATGGCAGATATATAATGTGTGCGAGAGCACAAACCTTCCGGTGAACATCTGCCCGGCGGTCTGGACGCCTTGAACACGGATTAAAAAGACGAGCGAACGGCATGATGATACAAACCTGGGAGAGCGTGGTGATCTAGGATAGCAACAATCCCGGCTTTCTGGAGTTGTTGTAACCCTCGGCGCTGCGCGGAATTTTATACAAACTTATGTTACGACCTAAAATGTTCTCACCAGTTGCGCGAGACCACCGCGTGGATAGAATTCAGTCTGACGATCTACCAATGGTTCGATAATCCAGTAACCGAGCTGGGGCGCTGTGAGCGAGAACAAAATACAAAACACGCCACTCACGGGGATGCGGACAGTATTGATCCCAACGTCGACGAGGGCGTCGACATCTGCCTGGTTGAACCACGATTCCCTGGCAGATTGAATCAGAGCAAGGACATGATATCCTGCAAAAATCCCACCAGTGTTTGGTGAAGATCCCGTCGACCGTGTCTGGGTACGCCTGCGCAAAGGCACTGGTAAAACAGTAAACGAACAGCTCAAGATCAAGACCAAGACTCACAATTCGGTTGCGATACACGTCGAGCAATCGTCGCATCGCTGGCCACCCATATTAAGCCATTCCTGGGGAAGCATCCATGATTCAAGGACAAGCCTGTGTATACCAGGTTGAACAATAAAATAAAATGAGATAGACCTGAATATGGCGCACCAGGATCCCAAGTTTACGCCATAAATTTTACCGCTGGGCAGTCCAGGCAGTCCACCGAGAACAGCGGGCAGCAAAGCGGTCAAGACGGGGAGGATAGGCCGCATCGTTCGAGTCCAGAGAAGCCGCTGGATTTCCGCTTCACGGGGACTCTTATAACAGTTATTCGGAACTCTCTAACGCCCCTGAAACTCTGTGCTTGGCGCCGCTGGTGGGTGCAAGCAGTCTATCCGGGTTACACTGGAGGTCAGCCGACTATGGTCCACGCTCCTCCCGGTCATCTCGACGCGGCGATCGACGTCGGCGAAGTAAAGAAGGAAGGCGCATTGCTCCGAAAGTCGGATCTGATAACCGATCGACCGGCGGCCCAACGCGCTCTGGTTGCTCTTGTCTTTTGCCACCACCTCACCGCAACGGCGAAGCTCGGTGCAGATATCTCATCTCTGCAGACCTGCGTCTTTGCTTTTGCCCCACTAGCAACACATCTGGCAGCCGAGTCTCGAAGCAGTTGCGAAGCAAAACAAGTTGGAACCCGCGTCCTTCCTCAAGTTTCAGATTGTAACTCTCCCATGCTATTGACTTTCAGAGCTTCGTCATTGCTCTCGTTGTACTCGTCGTAGGTATCCGTCCTGAATATTGACTATATTACCAAGGTGATTCCCAAACGACCCTATGCGATAATCTAACAAGGACGAACTCATAGCAATGTGGATCTTCTTTTTCTCTGGATGAGCCGTCCCTGACTACTCCTTGCATCGAGTCAACCCCAGCTTGACTGCGCCCAGGGCGCAACAAGGGCGCAAGGTAAAATCTGACCTTATCTTCCGAGTAAATCATGTGGCCGCCACCCGCATGGTTGCAGACGTCCGACGTCGTTCTACCACCAGCCGCCGCTAGCGGTCGAGTAGACCAAAATAACGAATCTAATTGGGTCCACCATACGCCGAGTCGCAGTCCAAAATTTAGCACAAAGTATCAATTGATATGTTCTTCTTTTTGACAGAAGCATGCAACGCGATGGCTATCCTTTGGTTGTCCTTTTTTGTTCTTTGGCCGTCCCTCAGCCCTGCAATAGAACTTGAAACGGTTGTGCGAAACCACGGCTTTAAATCTCTCTTCGAACGATGGCCGACCCTCTCGTGACCTCTCGCTGATCCACCGCTGATCCGTATAACCTCACTGAGGTCTCTTGCTGCAGTTTCGCAGCCACGTTCGTCCAATCAGGTCTTCTCTCTCCGCACGGTTCTCAGGGCCAATCATCAGAACAGTCAAAGAACAGTCGAAATGCCAATGACGACCGCGAGCTTCAGGTGTCTCATGTTCCCAGGTGCCCGGTATCGACGTATATAAGCTGCCTTGTCCCTCCATGGACTCTGTGGGAATCCCTGCGAGCCCGTTCTTGAGATGACTTGCATTTCTGTGGTTCTGCTCGCTCTTGCCTCGCTCGCCAATGCTGCCCCTGCTCTGCTCGCGCGTCAGGCGATAACTTCTCTGACCTCTGCGCAGGTCAGTGCGTTCAAACCGTACTCGTTTTACGCGGCGGCGGGATATTGCTCGCCAGCATCGACCTTGGCGTGGAATTGTGGAAGTGAGTCGCGTCTATTCGCTAGAGGATTGAATTTTTTATTATTTTAGCCAATTGCGACGGTGCCAACGCCAATTTCCATCCGATTGCTTCCGGGGGCGACGGCGACGCCGTGCAGTTCTGGTATGTCGGAGTCGACACGACTCTCGGGACTGTAATCGTGTCGCATCAGGGGACGGACCCCAGCGAGATGTGAGTGCTGCAGGTTATTCATAAAACCGCGCGCGTCTAAACTCTGTTTAGCCTTTCTATCGTCACGGACTCGAACTTTTTCCTCGAGAGTTTGGACCCGACGCTCTTCCCTGGTTTGAGCTCTTCAATTGAAACGCACAGCGGGTTCGCGAATGAGCAAGCAAAGTGCGTGGTTTCTGCATCGGAATTAATCTGTGGATTTATGCTGGGCGTGTAGGACCGCAACGCAAGTTCTCGCAGCTGTGCAGCAGGCAATTGCGCAATTCGGTGTCAAGAAGGTGACCCTCGTTGGGCATAGCTTAGGTCGACCAGTCACCAAGCGTCGTAATTCCGAAATTGACTTTCAACCCAGGCGGGGCCATCAGTCTGATTGACTCGGTTTACCTTCCCCTCCACATCACTGGAGTGACCTTCAGAACTGTAGTTTATGGCCTGCCTCGGGTGCGTGATACTTGCCTCCAATCGTGATTCTTCGTTGAATTATCCGATGAAGGTTGGAAATCAAGCGTTCGCAGACTACGCAAGCATCGGGAACACAATCACCCATGTTAACAACAAGTTCAGATTTCTCCCTCGCTATTCCGAAGTGCCCTAGCCTGATCATATTTGTCGTGCAGGGAGGATATCGTGCCCATTCTCCCAGGGATGTTCCTGGGTTTCCATCACCCTACGGGAGAGGTCCACATCCAGGTCTGTGTTCTTCCAACCCTGTTGTACTCATGTCGGTTGGGTTGACATCCTTACAGGACTCGGGCGTTTGGGACTCCTGCCCGGGTGAGTACATAACGCTTAGATGTTCTACGCCGACTATCCTCATTAACCACATTTCTCTCAGGTGAAGACAACCCGAGCGATCTATGCACCACCGGGGACGTCCCCAACATTCTCGAGGGCGACGAGAGCGACCACGATGGTGAGTTTCGCTGCATGAAAATTATCACAAGTCTCAAGCGTCTCGTCAAGGCCCGTACGACGGGGTTGAGATGTCATGTTGAATGCGACGAGAGTTAACGTTTATGAACTGACGATGGATACATAATGAATATCCTTGGACGCTGGGTTGAACTTTGAAGAGCCTGTACCGTACAAAAACATCTGAATACTATGATTCGCTGGGAAGTCACGGTTTGCTCGTAAGTAGGTATCTGAGGGTTACCGTTCTCAACTTTTGACTTTTTCAACTTGTTTTGTAAGATGTTGGCAAGATCAAGTTTCGCACGCGGATCATAGCTGTGCACAGGCTGTGCATCCCTGCAGATCTTTGATGGACCAAATGACCGTCTTTTTCTCGCACCTTTCGTTTGCCTTTCGTCGGGAATTTGAGGCGTCTACTTACAGCTCTTGAAAAGAATTGCTGCAGTTCAAGTTTGTGCTCCGTCGTTGTCACGAGATGAAGAACTGGGTTGAACTAGGTTGCAGTTCTTGGCACGATCCACTAACCCTCCGACATCGTATGCGGTGTCAGCGGTCTCCACTGGCCGTTAATGTGAAGCAATATAAGTTGGTACGGAAACGTCCCATTATCTGCATTTCCTCCCGTCCTCCTTCTCCATGCTTCCGTTTCTTGCTTTCTCTTCCATTTTCTTGGCCGCCTCAGGCCAAAATGTCGGCATCCTGCAGCAGAACCTGACTGCAGCGGGCGTCGCTGCAGTCTTTCCAGGGGACCAAACATTCTCGTCCGTCAGCCAAGCTTGTGAGTCCAGATTATACGGCTGGAGGACGTCTATCGACGCAGGAAAAATAGTCAACCAGCGGTTCAAGATTTCCCCCGCGACCGTCACGTTCCCGACCAATGCCCAGCAGGTCGCAGCTGCCGTCATGGCAGGCGCGGCGCAAAACATGGAAGTTGTCGCCCGGAGTGGAGGTGTACGTAGGCTCACTGTGCTCCGCCTTCTTTGACTCTAACGTCTTAACAGCACTCCTACATCGCGAACGGGCTCGGCGGCAACAACGGGTCGTTGGTCGTCGATTTGAGCAAGATGAAGGCCATAACTGTGGTCAAGTCGAATAATACCGCTGTAATCGAGACGGGCAACCGCCTCGGGGACATTGCGCTTGCCCTCAATGCCGCTGGGCGCGCGATTCCGCATGGGACGTGTCCCTATGTACGTGCAGATCGGGCAACTCATTAACGTACGTGTCTAACAGCAGCCTTAGGTGGGCATTGGTGGACACAGCGGATATGGTGGCTTTGGATATACGGTAATTATTCCCTTTGAAATTTTGGGCACATACTAATTTGTGAACGCTTAGTCCCGCGCTTGGGGCCTCACACTCGACACCATCAAGTCCGCCACAGTAGTCCTGGCGAACGGCACAATCGCCCACGCTTCATCGACCGTGAATGCTGACCTATTCTGGGTAAGCAGCGACGCAGCCTTTCATATTGCCTCTCTTAAGCTAAACTTCCCAGGCGATCCGTGGAGCATCCCCCTCGTTTGGCATCGTAACCTCCGTTGAGGTGCAGACCTTTGCGGCCCCGGCCTCCGCGATCGTTTTCGAGTACGGATGGGACAGCCTTAACATTACGGGCGCTTCCAACGCGATCGCGTCCTTCCAGACCTTCGCCGCCTCGAACATCCCTGCCGAGCTCGGCGCTGGGCTCGTGTTTGGCGCCGGGCCCTCCAAGTCGCACGTTTACTTCCAATGGAACGGCGCGTACTACGGCTCCGCCAGCAAATTCAACGCCACCGTCGCGCCGTACCTCAAGACGCTCCCGAAGCCGTCATGGTCGACGATCTCGCCCGGCAGCTACATCAACAGCGTGTCTGTCCTCGCCGGGCAGAACCTGAACACCTCTACCGCGCCGGATGGCAACGACACGTTCTACACGAAGAGTCTCATGACGCCCTCCGCAGCCCCCATGTCTGCCGCTGCCATCAAGGCGTTCGTGACGTACATGGCCGTGCAGGGCGTCGCGTCGGACACGGACTGGTTCGTCGAGGTTGACCTGTATGGCGGGAGCAACTCTGCCATCAACGCAGTCCCGCTCGACTCCACGGCCTTTGCCAAGCGGGACACGCTCTTCACGATCCAGATGTACGCGTCGTCGAGCAACGCCGCCCCGCCGTATCCTGCGGATGGGTTTTCCTTCGTGGATGGCATGGCTGCAAGCATCGTCTCGAACAGTCCCGCCGGTTGGAACTACGGCGCATATCTGAACTATGCCGACGACCGGCTCGGTGCGAACGCCTCGACGCTGTACTACGGCTCCCACTATCCCCGCCTCAAGGCGCTGAAAGCCTCCCTCGACCCGCTGGATACGTTCCGTTTCCCTATCGGCGTGTGAACGCATACGACGGAGAGCCTTAGAAAAAGAAAAGGAACTAATGGACAGAATGGACTAATGCACGCTACTTTATTCACGAAAATAATGTATATAACTCACGTATCGACTCGCGGAGATTGGTCCCGAGTTGGTGACTTACTGCCTTGCTGATTCTCAAGTTTCTTCCTTCGGAAGGTCTGACTACTCTGTCCTCGGTGCCAACATCGCCAAACCCCAGGACGAAAAATGTGTTGCGCAACTCTACGGTTATTCCCTCTCCAATCCCTCCCTGAGAAAGTGTAGGGGTTGCCGCAAAGGCGTTAAAAGGGTGCGTCACAGTCGCGATCGGCCAAAATTCGCACGGGTCACGTCGACCGCGTTTGTGGACGGCTGTTGACGCGCCACCATCACAAACGAACTTGTCTACCAGCCTACCAGTCTACTTACCGGGACTCTGTAGCCCTGGTAGCCGTGGTAGCCTAGGAACTTGTCTACCAGAGCTACGGAGCGATCAGTGGACTGGTAGCAAACCATATTTTTCCTGATGACGGCGTCTCGCAAATACGGCGTCCTTCTTCAATTTTCAAGAAATTACAAGGCGTTGAAAGCTCTTCAATGGCCCAGAACTACTGCGGCTCTACTGAGCGGCGGTGCTCTGCAACATGACGAGCTCCAGGCTTCAGTTCTCTTCCCGACCCGATCCATTTGCAACCACCGAGTCTGTCACCGAAATCCATTCGCCGTTACTGTGGCCACTAGCTGTGCGAGAATATAAGGGACGAGAGTGCAGCCCATAGTGTTTGTCCTCTCTCGATGCTTTCGTTTCTTGCTCTTTCAGCCCACCTTTTCTTGGTCGCATCAGGTCAAGATTCCGCCAGCCTGCGGCAGGACCTGACTGCAGCGGGCGTCGCTGCCATCTACCCAGGGGATCCGGACTTTCCCTCCTTCAGCCAACCTTGTGAGTGCTAATCACACGGCTGGAGGACGTCCATTGACGAGAAAAAATAGTTAATCGACGGTTCACGATTTCGCCTGGGGCCGTCACATTCCCCACCAATGTCCAGCAGGTCGCAGCCGCCGTCATGGCAGGTGCGGTGCAGAAAATTCCCGTTGTCGCCCGCAGTGGAGGCGTACGTATGCTCACCACGCTCCACATCGTCTCCCTTACGTCTCAACAGCACTCTTATATCGCGAACGGACTCGGCGGCAGCAGCGGGTCGTTGGTCATTGATTTAAGCAAGCTGAAGGCCATAAATGTGGTCGCGTCGAATAACACTGCCGTAATCGAGACGGGCAACCGCCTCGGGGATATTGCGCTCGCGCTCAATGCCTCTGGGCGAGCAATTCCGCATGGGACGTGTCCCTATGTACGTGCACATTGCAGGTGATACTGGACACATCTAACAGCAGCCCTTAGGTTGGCATTGGTGGACACAGTGGATACGGCGGCTTTGGATTTACTGTAATCTCCACTCTATTTCGAAATCTGTGGCACATATTAATCTGTGAACACTAGTCGCGTGCTTGGGGCCTCACCCTCGACACCATACAGTCCGCGACAGTAGTCCTCGCGAATGGCTCAATTGCCTATGCTTCATCGACCGTCAACGCTGACCTGTTCTGGGTAAGTAGTGCAAACCTTTCCTCTTACCTGTCTTCATTAAGCACTTTAGGCAATCCGTGGAGCATCTCCCTCGTTTGGAATCGTCACCTCCATTGAGGTGAACACTTTCGAGGTCCCGCCTTCAGCCACTGTCTTCACATACCAGTGGGATAGCCTCAATATCACTGCCGCCGTCACCGCCATCGCGTCCTTCCAGACGTTTGCTTTGAACATCCCTCAAGAGCTCGGCGCCGAGCTCGTGTTTTCCCCCGGGACCTCGGAGTCACAGGTTTCCCTCCAATTGACCGGCGCGTACTACGACTCCGCCAACCAATTCAACGCCACCATCGCGCCGTACTTCAGGACGCTCCCCAGCCCGTCAAACACCACGATATCCCCCGGCAACTACATCGACAGTGTGACTGTCCTCGCCGCCGGCGATAAATTGAACACTTCCTCCGCCCCAGAGGGTCAGAGCAGTGACACCTTCTACACCAAGAGCATCATGACGCCCTCCCATGTCCCCATGTCTACCGCCGCCATCGAGGCTTTCGTCACATACATGGCCGTGAACGGCTCCCAGTCAGACACAAGCTGGTTCGTGGAGGTCGAGCTCTACGGCGGGAACCGCTCTGCCATCAACGCGGTCTCCCCCGACTCGACGGCATTTGCCAAGCGCGATACGCTCTTCACAATCCAGATGTATGCGTCGTCGAACAACGGGACCCCGCCGTATCCTTCGGACGGGTTTACCTTCCTGGATGGCATGGCTGACAGCATCATCTTGAACAGCCCCGCCGGGGACTACGGCGCGTATCTAAACTATGCCGACGACCAGATTGGTGCGAATGCCTCTGGTCTCTACTACGGCTCCAACTATCCCCGTCTCCAGGCGCTCAAGGGCTCCCTGGACCCATCAAATACGTTCCGTTTCCCTCTTGGTGTTAATGGTAGTGTCACGGCGTGAACACGTTCAACGGAGAAGAACCGCTTGCAGGCAAGCGGACAGAATGTACTAATTTACGCTATTGTACTCTCATTGTACTTACTCACCAAAATGACATGTTTCACAGAGAAAATAAGCGCTTTGGTAGACGCCGCGAGCGCCGCCGAGTTGGCCGTGAAGCTATGTGGCAACTTGGCAGGCGGGGATGAGGCGGGAGTGCGGGCCGCGGCCGTGATGTTAATCGTGATGGTCTCGGCGACTATAGTGTCGTGAGAGTCTCAAGTTTTGTTGAAGGATTCTGCTTTACTTTTGCTTCTTCTCTCTGACATAGACGCGTCCAACGCTCAGATCGTTGACGAGATATTCTTGCAATGGACGCGTCCACACCGCTCAGCCACAGGCCCTCGGTGAGGAGCAGCATCGCCAGACCGCAGACTGCTCCCATGGGCCCACGACGCAGAAATGTGTCGCGCAACTCGATGCTTCCCCCTCCCTCTAGCGCGAGCACAGCGTCGCCGCCACCCAGAGAATATGCGCTATCGCCCCCTGACTCCATGCCGTCTAGTCCAGGACCGTCGCCGCGCTACAGTGCCCCGTCCTCGGCAGATCACTCTGACTCTAAAAACCTCGCTGCTATCTCAGAGGACGAGTATCAGTCCCCCCCAGCCCCACAAAATCACCCACCGCCGCCGTCACCGCCCGAAATCGTACCAGACGAGGCTCTGAACATCACATCTGTGCCTAAAGTCGCTGGTCTGACTCCGCCCCCACAAATCAAATTCGATGGCGTTCCTGTTCAGTGGAAAGGGCTGCCATTAGAGGCCGCGCTCTGTGCGTATCTTATATCTTCCACCGTCTGTGCTGAGTCTCCTGTGCAGGGACATTCAACTCCAAAGAGCTGCAGGTTCGCAATCAACGTAATGGCGGCAATTAAATTAAAACGTTGTCTAGGACCTCGTCTCGCGTGCAATCCGCAAGTCTTCGGGCGAATCCTTCATTCGCGTGCTATCTGTCGAGAATCTCGACCAGAATCTGCCCGCAGAGCTCGATCGGCTGAACGCGCTCAAATCAGTGACGCAGTCGAAATACCGCTTCACCCTCCACCGCCGCACAATGCTGCTGCAGGCACTGCACTCATTCTCCGGGTACAACGACAAGGAGAAGGATGCGGCCTTTGTCGCGAAGCTCACAAGCCAGCTGTCGCAAACGGCCGCCGAGTGCGACCAGTTGCTCGGGGATCTGTTGCAGATTAGCGACCAAGTAGCCCAGATCACGCACCTGCTGGACGTGCACTGGTCCAGCGCGCTGGCCATAGCGCTCCGGAAGGTTTGAAAGTTTGGGCCACGTCAATACTTTGAGCTAATGCTTTCCAGCTGAACAGCAGCTACGGGCGGCGCACGCGGGATCTGCTCTCCGCGCGCGCCAAAGTCGCGACGCTCGAGGCGGAGCTGAACGATGCATGGCAGCAGGCCGAAAAGCTCGCCCTCGAGATGGACGAGCTGGATGGCGAAGTCGCCTCGGATGATGAAGATGAGGGCACCAACGAAGACGACACCCACGCGGTCATCGAGGTCGCCGAGGTCATCTCGCTGAACCACCGCAAGTCCCCTTCGGCCTCGTCTCAGCTGAGTTTGCGGCCCTTCGCGGCGGAGACGCTCAGTTTAGACGCCATGTCGCGCTTGCACTCCGAGCAGACGCAGGCGGCTGCGGGGCCGCTCTCGCCTTCACAAACCAGACTGCCCAGCCCAACCTTATCTGAGATGGAACAGCTCCTCGACACACCGACGTTCCCGTCCCCGGTTGCGCTTAGTCCACAGACGCCGGACACTGCCAGCATCCACAGCGCGCGCAGCACCCAAAGTGTCCGAAGTATGCGGAGCGCGCGCAGCGGCAAGAGCACACGCACGGCCCGGAGCCAGCGCGCCACCGACGTGAGCCGCGTGAGCTCCGTGTCCGCCGCGCGGCGGCGCAGCCAGCGCACATCCATGGGGAGCCTGCGCATGCCGAGCATCAAGGTGCACAAGGGCTCGCACCCGCCCGTGCCGTCGCTCCCGGTGACGCTCAGCCCCGTGGCGCCGGACGACCGCCGCAGCTCGACGATCGAGTCGTTCCTTGACTTTGGGCGGGACGATAGTACGGAGGAGGAAGAAGACGAGGACGACACCGGGCCGGTGGTGACCTTCGCGCCTATCCCACGGCGGACGAGCATCGATGATATCCAGGTCGTCGCGCGCACGCCGGTTGCCAGCGTGCGTTCGCCGGTCTCGAATATCCAGACGCGGGACGACATCCATGTCATGCCCAGCCGGAGCGCGACAGAGAAGGAGCTCGTCGGGCAGAGGCGGTCGCAATTCTCGCTGGACCACCAGCACCCGTTCGCGAACGAGGGTGAGTTTGCGTTTGCGTTTTGGCTGTTTCTCGACGTCAAACTAATATCCAACTATCCATCAGAGCCCGTCAACCAGTCCATCCCGTCCATCTGGCTGCTGCAGGACACGCCAAAGACGCCCGCAGAACGCGTCGAGTCGATGATGCGGGATCGGGGGAACGTCAAGATGGGTTCTTTCCAGAAGCTCAAGTCCCTTACCAAGCGCTACTCGCTGCCCTTCCCCGTCGTATCCCTCCCGCGCTCGAAACCCAGCGGGCGCAACGCGACGGGGGTCCTTGATCGTAGTTTGTTATAAGCACCATGCAGTTCGTTCGTATCCTTCCTTCGCTATCCACTATCTTACGCACTGTAACTTATATCACGGTAGCAAGTAAACCCCCCGGCGGGTAGTGTATAATAATTGTACTGTACAACAAGAGAGAGAGAAAGTCTATGCATAATGAGAACAAGGGATCCCAGATTACTCCTTCGCGGCACCGGCGTTTCCGATGAGGGTGAAGCGTGCGCCCTCCTTGCCTGCTTGCGTTGCGCCGACTGCTGGTGGTAGTCCAGCAGAGCCAAGTAGTCCGGCCTTGACGAGACTCTTGGCTAACACGGAGATCTGGATTTATGGTCAGTCAGAAAGTGTAAGTTAATAGCTGCAATGCACGTCGATCTGGTAGCCGGAGGTGAAGTGCGAGACGACGCTCCCGATACCTCTGTGGCGAGAGAATCAGACACGGCGTGTCCTTATCAAAACTTGACTTACAAGGCTACTTTTTCCACGAGTCGGGGCTCCGGTCTCTTTGTGCCCGCCAGAAATCCAGGCCGAAATACGATGGTCTCCTCGTAGCCCAGACTTGCGAGACCCTCTTCAGTGAGACCCTTGCTCCTGCGGTTGAAAAAAAAAAGTTTACATAAATGTGCTGAACGAATTGTTGTTGGAGTTTCTGACCTCGCGTAGAGAAAACGCGCATTGGGATTGGCGCCCATGCTCTGCATAAAGGTCTCACAAAAGCCAATTTGCAGACAAATCAAGGCTGCTCACGGAAACGTACACCACGCGCTGTGGGTGCGACGCGCTCTTCGCAGCCCGCGCAGCGTTAATAACATATCTATCACACCGAATAATCGTAAGCGGCAGCGCTTAGCTGTAACAAAAAAAAAACATACTCCCGGTCGATGCGCTCGAACGCCTCCGGGCTGCCGGCGGCCTTTGCGCTCGTGCCAAGGGCGATGAAGACGAGGTCCCAGTTGCCCTCGGCAAGCCCCGCCGCCTCGGGCTTCTCAAAATCGAGCACCTTTTGCTCGAGCTTGTCTTTCCCCGTCCTCAGACTCTCGAGCGCCGTCGTGCGGCGTCCGAATTCGCCCACGCGGGTGATGTCGGGGTTCGCGAGCAGTTCTTTGAGCAAGTGACCGCCGACCTGCGGAAACGGTATAAAGTTTTTATTTTTTTGTTGGGGCGAGCGGGGACCGACCTGGCCGGTAGCACCCAGGATGAGTGCGGTTTTCGGGCCTGCAGACATGGTTGGTTTGAATGGAGGAAAGTACGAGGTTCTGGGAGCCATGAAGTTGCAATGACGCGTGCTCTATATACGCGAAGTTCCTCTCACCCTCACCGTTCTTAGCCTAGCTCAGCCTCGGACGCGGCTCGGCCTCGAAGTACGCAAAGCATACGCGTGGTGCAGCGGCAGCGGCAGCGGGCGGTCTTCCAGCATCTCACCCGGACTCACCGAAGAGCGGAGCGCTCAAGACTCGGCCGGCGTTCAGAAGCCGCTTACGACAACTATCTGGACGGACTTCACTGGCGCGCTTGCGGCTTGAAGCACTCTTGGAAGAGCCGTAGAGAATGAGCGCAAAAAAGCAGATACAACGACAGCAACAACAAGGTGAAATGCTTCAAGTTGCCTAGTTCTATCTCGTCGTTCCCCGAGCGGATTCGGACTCTGCACGCGAATGCCACTTGGAGTTCTTCTCAAATATTCGCCACCGGATCTGCCTGGACCACTTGAACGAGGGAATATGGATCCCACTCTCGCGCAAGGCGTTGCTGGATAGACAAAACATCCATTGAACAGATGTCTTCACAGAAAAGCATATCCAGTCTTGCTACGAGATAGTAGATTGTTCAACAAAAAGCATCCCCTTCCTGCATCCCCACCTCGTCAACACCCAAGCCCACCTTTCCGATCACCGTCCCGCTCTGCAGCAGCTCGTGGCCCTTCCTCACCCCTTCCGCCGTCAGCGGCAGCCTCGTCTTCAAATGTGTCTTCACCACCCCCGCATCCAGCAGCTCCGCCAGCCTCTTCAGAATCCGTCCATGGCTGTCCAACTCCACGCCGTACCACGGCTTCGTCCCGATGAGCTCCCACACAAAGCTCAAGCCCTTGGCCATCCACTCCTCGCCGTACATCTTGAGCTCCTGCGTCTGCACGATGCTGCAGACCTTGCCGAACGGCGCGCAGACGGCCGCGGCGACGTCCATGTACATCTCGGTGCGGTACGTGATAAAAACATACTTGATAGGCACTGGGAGGTTGAGCGCCGCGATCTGGGCCGGGACGTCGCCGCGGTGATTCACGACGTGCGTCGCGCCCATCGATCGACTAAACGCGGTCGTCTCCTCGCGAGAGGCGGTAGTGACCACAACGGGCAGCTTGAGGACATACCGCGCGATCTGCGACGCGCAGGACCCGACGCCTGCAAACGATACTATCTCAGCACAACGTTCCTGAAGTAAAGCGAGTTCAAACCTCCCGCCCCGTTGATAATCAAGATCCCGGCCTGCTCGCCCTCCTTGATCTCCATCCTCTCCACAAACGCCTCCCACGCCGTGATCCAGGTCAGCGGCATTGCCGCCGCCTCCACAAAATCGAGCCCCCGCGGCTTGCGCGCGACGCTCCGCGCGTCCACCACCTGCAGCTCCGCGTCCGCGCCCTGCCTCATCGGCGACCCGCTGTAGAACACCGCGTCGCCCTCCTGGAACCCCTCCGCCTGCGGCCCGACCGCCTCGACGATGCCGGCCGCGTCAAAGCCGATGACGTGCGGCGGCGCGGGCGCGCGTGTGTAGTATGCGCGCGCGTCGCCGCCGCGCTGGTAGTCGTCGTATGTGCCCGCGCGGACTTTGGTGTCGACGGGGTTGACTGAGGTCGCTTTGATGCGGACGAGGAGGTCGTGTCCTGTTGGGGGACCAGGCGCCGGGAGCGTGAGGGCTTGGATGACCGGGATGTCTCCGCGTTGGGTCACTGCGATAGCGCGCATGGTTGTGCGGGACATGTTGGGATTTGTACGTTTGGGATAACTGTGTGGTTCTCAATTGACTGAGAAACCAATGGACTGCTTGCTCCTTTATACTCGACGGCTATGATATCATTATTGTATCTTGGTAAGGTCAAAGGTCAGAGGGCGGTCTTCTACGGTTCAAAATTGGCTCGCGGATTCCACGGGTCCCGCTATGTCCCTCAATGGGACCGCTGCGGCTGCAGTAACATACAACCTCCTTAATTCCAAGCTTCCTTCCACGAATGCCAGATGTATCATAAAACTGGGCTGAGGACTTCAACAGTCTACCTCACCGCACGTGTGGATATGCCATTCAGCACAAATTCCGCGAGACGTACCGACATTCTGCGAAGACTTCGTCGGCGTTTTGAGCACACTCGTGAATGAATAAATGCCGCACCGATCGAGTTTTGGATAAAACAACAGACAACGCGCAAAAAAAGGCAAATACAACGACAGCGACAACAAGGCGAAATAACTTAATTATGTACCTGGTTCTATCTATTCTTCCTCCTCGTCGTCCTCCCCGAGCACATGCAGCGGACTCTGACTCTCCGCGTTCGGCACGCGCGAGTACCACTTTGCGTTCCCGCGCGTCGCGGTCATGGGGATACTGTCGCGGTTGCGGTCCTTGGACGGCGCGTTGCGCCCTGTCGTCGCGTATAGGTGTATCACAAAGACGATGAGCGCGTACAGAATGAACGCGATGCTTGGGGATGGATTTGATTTAACGAATATATAAAAAAGGGAGGCAAGAGAGAGAAACGCACCTGTACATGATTAAAAGGTACGTTACGTGGTCCATCTCGTTCGCATGCACGAACTCGAGCTCCTCGTCGGTGCCGGACATGAAGATCACGCTGGATGCGATGAGGATGGAATAAATTTGAATATCCAGAAAAAATCGTACCCCGCAGCAACGAGCAGCTGAGGAGGGCGTCAATTAATTTTCGTGAAACAGAATAGAACAGACGCACGAAAGCGGGTAGGTGGCGGAAAGCATTGCCAGCTGCGATCTTGCCGCTGTCGACAGCGTCCGGGTGGGCGTACCGCGAGGTGGACGGGAACCGCGGGCTCGGCTCCGCCAGTGTGTGATCGCTGGTGTTATCGTCGTCCACAGCCTCCGCAGAGGACTTGCTCGGCGCGGAGAAGAAGCACACTTCCATGATTCGCGTGACGCCCGCGAGCATCAGGGTGATACCGAAGATGGCGTGGACCTGCGGCGATCAGAGGAGGAGGGAGGGGCGGAAGCTGTGCATACCTTTGTCGAGAGCATGAGATGTTGTTCGTGCTCCGACATTGCCCAGCCGGTTAAAATTAAGCTGGCCGCAGGATGAGGAGGGAGAACAGAGAGAAGGGCGGAGACCCACATTATACCAGGGACTACATTACGCTGTAGCATGCCTTAGGATACGAGTTAAATGATACACACGAACACGTACCTTGTTGTTGCGGGCGAGGAATATTCCTAAGATGCCGCCGGCCCACCCTGCAGATGCTTAGGGCGACTGAAACACAGAACCAAGTAACATACATAAAACACCGAGAATCCTGTACGCATCGTGAGCGCGAACATACCATGCCAAGAAAATTACTCACGTATGCTGCATGTCCTTTACAGACCAAGTATTGCCGCGGTGCTCCGTGAACGTATTCACTACAGAATATGAATGCCAGAAAGTGGGTCATTGAAGTCCACGCACCAATTCCCCAGAGCATGATCACCCAAGAGTCCCACCATTCGGGACTACGGCCGCTCCGGCGCACCCATGCCTCCCCGACGAGCAAGATGATGGCCATGATCACCGCGTAGGAAATGAATCCCGTCCCCATGATGTAGTGGGCGAGGCACTGCCCGAGGTAGTCGTCGCGGCAATACCCGCGATACGCGATCGCGCCGAAGAGCATCTGCGTCCAGGCCAAGACGGGGTACGCCTTGCCCACAACGCCGTGCAGGCGCACGGCCCAGGGGCGTAACGAGCGCTCGTGGATGTGGAGCTTGAGGTACACCCCGAGCACTACTTGCGCGGCGATCGGGACGAAGAGCACCGACGCAAATGTGCGATGCGCGGAGGGCAGGAACATGCGCCCGCCGTGGGAGTGGCCGAGAAAGTACCCGCCGGCGGTCAGTACCAGGCCTGTGCTCTAATATTCCTATTCAATGCGGGCCAAATGAGATGGGAAGGCGAGCGTATTACCTGCACCGGGACATGCCATCGGCTTCGCCTGCAGATTATTGTCTGAGGAAAAGCCGCAAAGACAGTACGCGGGTTCAACGCACGTAATACCGAGCACCATGCCTATCGGAAAGAGGACCCCCCAGACCGCAGCCTGCAGAAATATATGGATCCAGAGTATCGCATCGGTTGGTCTAGTGAGTTCATCCTCCGAGAGTTCGCCGTCGTGCTCATGCCCTCGCGCGAAATTGATAAAAGCGAGAAGAGAGATTAGAGTATATACGAGGGTAGAGTGTCGAGCCATGGCGCCAGAGGCGTACGCCTATAATGGAAGTTGTATTTAGCAGCAGCGAAGGAAGGATCGTGGAAAAGTGTGACAAAGCAAGCATCAGTCAGCGCTGCGCAAATTCTCAGTTCTGAGGCTTCTGCGAATAACAGTTCGAGGGACGGAGGCACAGGAAGCCACGCAGCAGGTACAATCGAGGGGAGGGCATCATGCTGCTTCTAATAATACAAAAGGCTACTGTTTCTACACTGTTCTCCATTGATACCGACGCTCTCGTAGCGTCGACGAAATTTGCGACCTTCTCGAGCGTCGACGCGATCCCGAGGCGACACGGGGCACACGGGGTCGAGGCGGTATCGTTCGGTCGACGAGCCCACCAACCTTCTCAAGCCTTGACGCAACCCGGTCCCCATCTTGTAAGAAGATCTGCAACATGGTGGGAAGGTACATGTTCGACTTCCACATCGACCCCAGGGTGAGATTCGCATGGTCGAAAGCATACGAGACCATCGGCTTGTCTGTCCTCTTCCGCTGCATCACGTCTCTGGCCCCTGGAGGCGTCCGGGCATGCCGTGCGGGGAAATGCGTTAAAAGGAGATGGTCCACGTTCAAACTAAACGTCGATGAGTGGGTTGTCGGACGGGAGATATAATTACAGCGTACCTGGTGCCGAGCTCTATTGCGTTACGGACCGCTTCCTCCTGGTCATCGATTCTATCATCATAGATGAGGACTGTGGCATCTTTGCAAGTGCGCTCCAGGAGGCCAGTCGGTACAGTCGATCCAGCATACCTTGAGAAAAATTGATGAGCACACAAAGCCGAGAATGCGACACAGCGAAAAACGTACACAATACTACACCCGTCCTTGTGGCGGAGAACAACACCAGAAGACTGGTGTCGATCCTCGCCCCAGATCGTCTCGAAGGTGAGCAGCTGGAGCGTTCGACACAGCTCCTGTCTAGCTTGCCACGACCTACTGGCAAGTTAGAAACGCTCGATGTGTGCATCAACGCGCATCCTTACCGCACGGGTGCAGCCCAACCGTCCCGCTCCGCAAAGTTGCGCGGCGCGACATAGATCACCTCGCTGATGATGGAGACGACTCCATTCCCCGACGGATCGTCTATCCCGAGATCCTCGATGTCCGAGACCTCCCTGAGAGAAAGGTGGATCTTGTAATCCGCCACCAGGTAGAGCGGTGCCGCAGCGGGAGGGTCCAGCTGCCCTTAGTGAGTATATGTCACGGCGAATGGCAGACAAGCGCACCTGTTTCCGCATGGCTAGGACCGAGGCCAGACCACTATGGTGGTTGATGTTCATCTGACTGATGAAGATACACTTCAGATCCCGTAGAACGTCGCATGCACCCGCCGTTCCAAACTGTCGGACGAGCTGCCCCCATGTACCTTCACCGCAGTCAAGTAAAATAGATCCATAAGCCGGGATTCGAACGAGAGTCGCTGGGACTGGATGGCTGTGAGAGGTTGGTCACAGAAATCCAAGGCTCGCTTACCGTTACGGTAAGGATTCGGTCCAGCACCAGACGTTCCGAGAGGAATTATAGTGGTAGCCGCGAACCGTCGGTGTCTATCGTATTCCTCTGAACGCCTCCCCCAACGTGTTCGTCTCAGGCGTATGTATTCGTTGCCGTACTCCATTTTGCTGACTTGATCCTCGAGTCCTTTGACCGCTTGTAAAATCGGGGGAGAAAGGTGGGGATCATCTGGGGAAGACGCGGCCGCGTGGAAAGGATCCACCAGTATATCCACCGCCGGAGGGAAGGTGGGTCGAATACCGATCTGTAGACCTTGTCGTAGGGGGTGAGAGTGAGCAGGGAGGCCCGCAATCTCTGAGGACGACTTCCATATAAGCAACGAGCCATAAACAGCGGAAGAACGTACCATCCAGCTTCTTTTTCGGGTCCAGAGAGTATTTTGGTATTGGGAACATATCAGGATCCAATTGATTCATCTTCAGCTGTTGAAGCGCTGCAGCCTGAAAGGTCACTGGATCCCAATCGGTCTCCGGTGACGAAATGATATGCTGCAAGAGAATAGTTGAGAGGTGCCAAAGATCGCCAGACGAGTGATGCTTACGTGCGTATGAGAGGGAAATTTGTTCATAAATTCGACATATCGCGGGTCCTCCAGAACGCCCTCCCCGCATAGGTGGAAGATAGACGGGATAGAGTACTCGGGGTTTTCGGACTGCATTTGCGAGTAGAACTGGGAGCGAGTGAAGGAGTCCAGCAGAGAAGGGATATACGAAGGGGAGGGGACATCCAGGATTATCATGACCTATCCAAGGAATTAGAAGCAGAGGGGAAGCGAAGGAAGAGACCAACCGAGGGACTTCGAGGAGGGCCCATGCAGTCCTTGGGTCGAACGACTCTGACCTCTCCTTCCTGCGTAGTTACACTGACGTTCTTGCCCGCTTGAAGGTCTCCGAGTTTTCTTCGTGGAACCCCGAGGGCGTCAGCTTTTTGCACGTCAATTCTAGTTTCAGGAGGGGCCATGTCATCGGGCCCAACGCCTCTGTCCTCGCCTTCGGGCGTGGTGACGACGAGATCAAGTTTGCGCGATCCTACTACAACGTAGGCCATAGTGGGACGCCAGATATGCGTATACTTTTCGTGTAGTTTTGGAAGCCGACCGTAAAAAGGATGGTCGAGATCTAGAGTGCGTTTCTTCTTCCCGGGCTCAGTGAACATGAGGCGGAGCATGCGCTTCCTCAATTCACGCGCTTTATTCAAAGAGAGTATGTCTGTTCCGGGAGGGGGAGTATCTGTGCTGGGCAGGATCGGGATGGAGTAGACACTGATATTCTCATCTTGAAAACAAGGTTGAGGAACAGGTCTCAGATCTGCAGCCAAAGACGGCTGCGTGATGGTCGCGCGGACTGAGTTTCTACCCCAAAGATTAATTCGCCAGAACCACGGATGAGGAAATGCATACCTGGATAGCTGAAATCGCATGGAAGCCATGTAATGGCTCAATCCAGGCGGGCCAACGATGTTCAGTGTATCAAACTCCCGCTCTTCGCTGCTAATTATGCCTAACAGAATGGTGAGACTGGCGTCAGGAAAGAAGACAGGGAAAATTTACCACCGATACCAGCGACGCGGTCCAGAATCACCTGCGTAATGAAAAGGTTGAGAGATCTTTTCCTCTGGTTTGCATCGTGTACTGTTGTAAATGCCCTTTGGGTGTTTTCTCCAGCATTGAAGACATAAGGTCCAGCGTTGTGCGAAAATGAGAGAGAAATAGTCGGGGTCGTGTCTGCGCTACTGCCTTTGATCACGGACGCCGTCCATCGTTTAAGCCATCGAGAAGTTGGAGACGCTTCGGAGTACCAGCGCAGAGCCCCCCCTGGGTTATGAACGAACGCCCGATTCCATGGCGGCCTCCATCTCCGCAATAACGCCAGTGTTGGAAACAGTTGTGAACGCCAGGTCCCCAGACTCCCGCGACGCGACTGGGAGTGGAAGAAAGTTGATCGAGTTTGCCGCACGTGCTCGATAAAATTGCCGAAATCAGAATTCCAAATCGGGAAGTCGATATCCTCTCTCCGAGCGCTTCGAGTCTTCGACGTCGCGGAACTGCCAGTCTAAGGATTTAGGTTTAACCTGTCAAGCTGGCTGGGATTATAAAAACGCGATTGTTCTGCTTCGTTCTTTCGCTTTCTCTCTCATCCCAAAAGTCCCTATGAGTTGGACCACCTCCGTCGTTACAAGCGCTACAACAGACACGGAACCTTCGCTTGTCATCCTGTTCGACAATGCGAAGTACATCTTCAATCTCGCGGAAAACTCCAACAGGGCTTTCACCCAGAAAAAGGCTCATCGGAAGAGCACTCGCGCTTTTTTTCTGACTCAGGTTGGAGCGCAGCGCGCCGGCGGCCTTGCTGGTGCGCGATCTTCGCTGCTACCCTGTTTCTCGGTATTCATGTATCCCAAGGAATGTTGATGTCGTCGGCGGACCAGACGCTCAGCACTCTGGACGTCGTCGGTCCTCCAGGGCTCGCTCATACCGTCGCATCGATGCGATCGTATATCTACAGGTGCGTTGCCTAAGATCGTTGATTTTGCCGAGCAAACATTCCATTGTAGAGACTCGATGAGCGTCAATGTTAATGAAGTCTCCCTCTCGTCCGATCTGACCTCCACACCCCCTTGTACCTACCACGACGCGAATATCACGGTCTACAGTATTCCCGTCTCGGATTCTTCGATTCAATTGTCTTTCGAACCCCCTCAGGCGCAGTCCACTGAACGTGTCACCGACACTGGGTCCACCAAACGGAAACGCGAGCAAAGCACTTCACTCAAAGAGTTGATGGACGCGGATGGTTTTTCTTCTGAGAAGTTAGAGGGTGAATTGGCGCAAGAATGGCGAAAGCTGATGATCAACACCATGTTCCCTGCAACCTTCGCCAGAAGGTGCAAGGACAACTCACCGAGAAAACGTCAGAGAACACGAGATGGCTCGAAAGATCACTCGGAAGAGCCTCGAATCCCGGAGTACTCCAAGAACGTCAGTTTTTTTCTCGTTGTATCTTCTCGTCTCCTCAACGGATGGTTGCAGGTCGACATGTACAATCGGCCAAGGATCCCCGCCGGCTACCACCATCAACTGCCAAAGTTTGTACCGCCATGGTCCGCCACTCCTCCTCCCACTCTAGCATATGTCGTCGTTGGTCCATCAGTTCGGGGCAAGTTCGACGTCGAAAAGTCTATCGCATTAGGCGTCCCGAAGAACATGCGCTCTCGACTTACGCGGGGCGAAGACATTACTGTGACCGTGAAAGAGGACGGCATGACCATCGAAAGGGTCGTGCGGCCTCTAGATTGTATTGGGCCCTCTGAGATTCCGGCGGTCAGTGCTCATGTCTACTGATCTTCCTCCGACACCAACGTTCTTCCAGGTCGTGATAGTTTTGGATGTCCCTTCCCCGACCTACATCCATTCCCTTGTGCTTTCGTTCGAACAGTCTCCTTTTTACGCTAAATTCCGCTCCACACGTCCCGAAGATCTCGCCGAGTTCACCGTCCGAACCGTCTTTCACCTGTGCGGAGCTGGGGTTCTCGAGGACCCACGATATATCCAGTTCATGAATGGCTTCCCACCGACCACCCACGTATGAGTTTCCTTGACCATTGCCCTTTTCGACGCTGAATTGGACCCAAAGCACATCATATCCTCCCCCGAATATGGCCGCGATCCCGTCACATTCACGACAGCTGCCTTCAATCAACTAAGGCTGCATCAGTTGGACGCCGAAATGTTCCCAATACCGTACTACTCCCTTGAATCGAGAAAGGAGCTTTCAAGTAAGATCGATCTATATCTTCGTGTGTTTCTTGCCAACCTTTTGAATGAAGTGATCCCAAACCTTCCCCCGAATTGCCTTGTCATGGAGTCAAGCCTTCATATGAGTATCCGTCCGGCTGGTCTCCCCGAAACAGGGCGTCTTCCGGCAGAGAGGAGAGACCTCTTCCACCCAGCCGTCGTCTCTCCCGAGACGCCGGATCTCTTGCTTCTATCGCCATCCATGCTGCAGAAATTTGCGGACATCCGGGCCAAGGCGGAGGAACAGGCGCTCACGAAGACATTTTATGCCTCCCAGGGTCCCAACGTTGGTGTTATACCGCTTGGAACTGCCAGTGCAGTCCCAACCTCGTCGCGTAATGGTGAGCTCCCATCGTACTAGTTATTTAGCGTGCGTTAATTGATGTTGTCGTAGTATCTTCTACGCTCATCAGGATTCCGTCTCGGGGATCCATCCTTCTCGACGCTGGAGAAGGGACTTGGGGCCAGCTCGCACGGCATTTCGGGCCCGGTGTCGGCGACGTTCTGCGCGATTTGCGTTGTATTTTTGTTAGCCACATTCACGGAGACCACCACATGGGGGTCGCGAAGATACTCGCGCGGCGGCGGCAGGTATGGGTGCGGTATCTTCGCCTCGTCTGGTTTCTTATCCTTTCGCAGCTCAATCCCCCAGCCACGGAGCCCTTGTACTTGGTCTCGGTCCACAAGCTCCATCTTTACCTGCGGGAGCTCGCCGAAATCGAGGACCTTGGCCTCGGCGCTCCTAATGGCGTCGTCACCGTCATCAGCGATGCCCTGCACATCAAGCGGTCCGGGGAATATCTCAACTATGGGATGTGGAGGATCGAAGGGGCCGAGCCGTGGACCGATTATGAGCGGTAACTACTTCTTCCTCTAGTGTCTGTCGGCCGTTTTCATGGGATTGCTAGATCTACTGCCGCCGGTATGCGTCTGTGCGTTGCGCTGGGCCTGCACAGCTTCCACACCATCGATGTTTTCCATCAAGTGAAGTGCTATGGGGTTTCGATCCGTTCCGAGGAAGGCTGGAGCATCGTGTATGTTTTCCCGGCGTCCTAGGCCTCGTTTCTCATTGCGCTATCAGGTTTTCGGCGGACACCCTCCCGACGCAGAGCCTCGTTCGTAACGGGCAAGGCGCAACGCTCCTCATCCACGAGGCGACGATGGGCGACGGCGAAGAGGCCATGGCGCGCGTCAAGTCTCACAGCACCGTCGGACAGGCCATCGACATTGGCCGAAAGTTGGTGTCCTTGCGTCTTTGCGTTTTTTTCTTCATTCTGACCAGCAACGATTAGAATGAACGCCGAAAACGTTCTTCTGACACACTTCTCCGCTCGGTATCCGCGTATGCCGCCGCCGGTGGGGAACGCACGACCGACAGGCGACGGTGGGCCGCGGGAACCCGTCGTCGCACTCGCGTTCGACCACGTGAATCTCACCCTTGGGAGCATTTGGAAGCTAAGCACGTACCTGCCGGTGATCCAGCAGACGTTCGCGGATACGTCTGAGGAGGAGGACGAGGAGGAGAGCAAGGCCGCGATAGCCGCCGCACCATAATTTATCTTGAACCTCATCAACAACAACATGTAGCTGCATATCTATCTTGACTTTATCTTGTATCCCTAGTTTTCGATAGCTAGATCCGTTGGCCAACACATCCATTGCTTGTACCGCGCGCTTAATTTTTCGACAGGCAAGTCAAGGTGGTTGTCCCGCCCGACCCTACGACCGTTAGAGTGGGACCACGCACTTGGAAGCCAAGCTTCTTGTAAAATGCAACCTGAAACCGAAGGTCATTAAGAAGGGAAATGGAGGATCGTCGAGCGCACATTCGGTTCATTGGTTGTTTCCAGACACATCTTTGCGCCGTTGGCCTAAACACAGTCAGCCGTCGTTGGAAACAATACAAAATAGATACCTGGAGTTCAACGGCGCGAATGAGAGCACCCGCAAGACCCTTCTTGTGGTGTTTCGGGCTGGTACCGAGCAGCTGCAGCTGCCATGAATTCAGCTTCGTGCCTTCGCCCAGACAGGTTACGTTCCACGCATTATAGTTCACAATGTACTATGGAAGTGTCTTTTTATCGACAGCGTCGAGAATGTAATCAGACGTACATCTGACCACCACTGCTTCAATTCGGGGGTGAATTTCGCTTGAAGCTCATTCCAACCGGCGGCGCGTTGTTCCTCACTGAAAGAATGGTGTATTCAGACACAATGAAAATATAATTCGGGTCAGCTACGTTGCCAGATAGTCAGTTCCAGGACCAAACCAAACAGCGACAGCGCAGATGTCTGTCGGTCCGAAACCAGCGACCCAAACTTCGCCGCCGATAAGGCCTGCTCGCACTCCGGCACGGTTGAACAAGATATCAAGATCAGGGTTTCCGCCAGTTAGAGAAGGCCCAAAGGGTTCGGGGGCCAAGCTGAGGAACGCAGAATTTAAGACGGCAGCGGCCTCTTCAATCTCGTCCTCTAAGTGGATCGGATGAGGACGGATCGGCAAAGATGAGGGTAAATTGAGAGACCAGCAGGATTAATTAGCCTTCGGACCACGACGTTTGCCATACCGAATGCGCGCCAACAACGCTCTGAGTCTGACCAAGATAGAGATGTGGCTGTACGATTAGTTGTTGTGGCTGATTGACATCATGCGTGACCGTGACGCCGTGACCTTTCGTGTTTTCAACCAACTCCACCTCGACTCGGTTCTAAAGCCGGAAACGCTGCAAACCTCTTGAGATATGCGGATCGGGGATCCCCCGTCGTGGAGGCCGGCCTCTACTTTTTTTGGCGCACTTCTCCGCTCAGCAAGAGGTATATTAGTAACGGAGGTAAGTTGGTGACTTTTGGAAAGTGCGTGCGCGGTCGACAGGAACGTGAAGGCACCAGGCAACAACTAGATTCGGCCGCCTAATCCGTTGCTTTTTACCCTCGTTCGACGATGTCCACTCAAAATTTCGTTAGAGATGTGATGGTGATTTCTCCGCCCGCTGTGTCGACGCTGAGGGTACCGCGCACTGTGTAGCCAAGCTTCGTGTAAAATGGCACCTGGAACCATGCTTCAGTGGGGCATGACGCATTGCCGACCGTTTGGCGCACATTTATAACATTGCTTGTTTCCAAGCATATCTTGTCGCCGTTCGCCGCAGCCTACGGACAGCTTCAGTTGATTATTGAAGTGGAACTAAATAAAAGCTATACTTTGAGTTCAATGGCTCTGATTAGAGCACCTGCAAGCCCCCTTTTCTGGTGTTCAGGGCTGGTCCCGAGAAGTTCCAGTTGCCAGGAATCCAAAATTGTGCCTTCGCCCAGAAGGGATCGGCTCCATGCACTGACTCGGGGAATAAACTAGAGGGATGATTTTTGGTATTGAAATCGAGAACCGAAGGAGACCCACGTAATATGTCCACCATTTCCGCAGTTCCGGGGTGAATTTCGCCTCAGCTTCATTCCAACCTGCGGCGCGTTGTTCCTCGCTGTAAAATAATAATTTAGACCCGATAGCGATGTACCGTGAATCGGCTACGTTGCCAGAAAATCATTCCCGGGACCAAACCAAACGGCGACGGCACAGATGTCTGTTGGCCCCAAACCGGCAACCCAGACTTCGCCACCAATGAGGCCTGCTCGGACCACCGCACGTTGAAGGCAGCTACCAAGCTCTTTATTTTGGCCTGAAAAAGCGAGGCCAAAGAAATCGGAGGCTATGAACCGATGTCAGTGTATGAGACATCAAGCTTCAAGGTGAACCCGTCCACCAACAGCCAGGTATGAACGCTGATTTCAACACAGCGACGACCTCTTCAATCTCGATCTCTACGGAGATTAGATTATAAGAACATTTGAACGGATGGGAAGCGAAGGACCAGTGGGATTGACGAGCCTCCGCACACTTGCCATGACGGGTTCGAAGGAGATAACGATGTGGCTGTACGATAACCTTGTTTGCTTGTTGTGGTTTATTGACAGCGACCGTGACTGCCGTGACCGTTCGCGTCTTGACGTTTCCGCTCGACGATGGAGGTGCTCCAGAATCGCCTCAACTCGTTCGTCAAGCAGAAACGCGGCAAATCCTTGAAATGGCCGCACCCGAAGACCTGGAAGACCAACCCCGACACCCTCGCAGAGGCCGGATTCTACTTCGACCCGAGTGCCGATGACCCCGACAATGCAACGTGCTTTATGTGCAACAAGCAGGTCACAGAGTGGGCAGAGGAGGACGATCCGTTTGATATACACTGGGAGAAGTGCGCGAACGTGTGCGCATGGGCCAATGTCCGGTGTGGATTGAGGCGCGACGCAGATGCGCATGGCAGGTGAGTTGGGCGGAACTCGTTTGCTGTATCGGCCTTGACGCGTTTCAGGTTCGTTTTTCCAGACAAGTCGCGCTTGCCGACCTCCAAGGCCATGGAAAAAGCCAGACTGGAGACGTTTACCGCGCATGGGTGGAAACACGATAAAAACAAGAAACACATGGCCTCGTCGAAAAAGGTGCAGTTTCTCTGCCCCCCTCAGATGCAACCTCTGACATGTTTACAAGATGGCACACGCTGGCTTCGTGTTTACACCAGCAGAGGCTGGCGACGACACCGGTACCTGTCTGTATTGTCAGGTCGCACTGGGAAATTGGGATGAAGATGACGACCCGATGTATGTCGAGTCAACCCAAATCAGTCTAAGATTCCAACGTATTCATCTAGGCAACATCATCGGGATCGCGATAACCCGTCGGACCCCTGCCCGTTCCTTGCCCTCGCTTTCGGGTCAGCTCTCCCACCTTCTAAACCGCAAGCAAAACAGCCCAAGACCACCACAAAGCGTACCACGAAAGCCAAACCACTGACGCACACGGACGTTGTATTGCCTACGAAGACGTACGACGGTTCCGACGACGAGGTCCCAGTGCCCTTCCCGAAGGCGACAACCAAGACCCCCCGGAAGACTGCGTCGACTTCCACCGCCAAAACCCCGCGCACCGTGACCCGTAGTTCGTCGAGAGTAAACTCGAGGGACAAGGACGTTCTGCTCTACGACGAGCAGGACGACAGCCCGCCGCCTCCAAGGAAACGTGGCCGCTCCAGGTCTGTTTCGCGTCCCAAGGCCTCCGAAGACGATCAGGGCGACGACAAGGATCCGTCACCCGTCCCGCCAACCCGCCAACGGCGACCAACTACGGCCGCTCGATCTCGCTCCAAATCCGTCGCCAGGCCTGCTTCCGCTCTTGATGCAGCAAATCTTTTCGACGACGACGACGACGTGCCCCAACCGGAACCGCCCGTTCCGCGAAAGGCCTCCAGGTCTAAATCGAAAGTGCCAGAGGACACGGACGGAGGAGACAAGGGAGAAGAGCCCGTCGCACGAAAGCCGTCTCGATCCAAATCGAAGGCGAGGGAAGTCGAGGCAGACCTAGATGGCGAAGAAGCTGTCCCGCGAAAGCCGTCGCGATCCAAGGCGAAGCCGAAAGCGGTTGAGGTCGAGAAAGAGGAGACGAAGCGGCCACCCTCCCGTTCGCAGTCCAAACCGCAACCACCCCCCGACGACGCATCATCCGACGATGGGTGGTTTGTCGCTCCTCTCCCCCCGCCCCCTGCCGCTCGCTCGAGGACAAAGTCGGTGTCCAAGCCGAAAGGGAAAACCCAGGAGACGGATGTGGATGAACCGGCGGTGGTTTCCCGGAAGGAGCGGAAAAAGAAGCAGGCAGAGGAACCTGAGGAACAGAGGCCGCCTTCGAAGACGAAACCCGACGCTTTAGAAGCGGTCGTCGATCCTGTTGTTCGTAAACCGTCCCGCAGCAAATCCAAAGCTTCAGTCGTGCAGGAAACCGAAGTCAAGAAGCCGCCTTCGCGTGCCAAGGCGAAGCCTCCTCCAACGGACGAGGAACCGGAGGCGGACGAGGAGATGGAAATGGACCAATATCTGCCTCCGTCTTCGCCGCAGCGGCCGCCCGCTGAGAAGTCGCGGTCTAAACCGCCGTCGAAGGTCGTGGAGGAGCCCAAAGCACCAAGGGGACGCAAACCATCTTCGCGGTCGACTTCGAAGCCTGTTCTTCCAAAGTTTGAGCCCCCGGTGCCGGCTGCCGAGGCCGAAGAGGAGGAAGAGCTGCAGCCTATCGAGCCTGAGGCTCCCCCACCGACCAGGACTCGGAAAGCATCCACGCGTGCTACATCGACTGCCCCGCCAGTATCTCGTCCCGCGAGCGCGACGGCCAAGGCGAAACTCAAAACCAAACGCGATCCCAGCCCCGACTCGTTGGAGTTAGACCTGCATCCACCTCAGCACTCCGAGCCCGTCGCACCTCCACGACAGGGGCCAAGCTCCAGACCTGCATCCCGCGCTGCTGGCCCTTCCTCCTTACAAGCGATAGATTTTTCGTCGACGTCGAGGAAGGCGCCGTCGTTATCTCAGAAACCTCGGTCTACGTCACAGGCTTCGCTGAACGCGTCGAGGGCAAGGAGGGACGTGCAGCAATACCAGGACCACGAGGAGGGCAGCAGTGGCGAGGAGAGCGGGGATGGGCTGCCGGTAGTTGACATCTCCACCGACGACGAGGAGCCTCGAGCCACGAAAACGCCGTTGAAAGCCAAGGGTAAAGTGAAGACGAAAGTGAAGGAGAAGCAGCCCGCCGTCGAAGCTAAAGAGAAACGAATATCTCCTCCAGCTCCAACTGCAAGCCAACACGCCGAAAGTCATGTCATGGACGACGGCGACGACGATGTGGAGATGGCGGAAGTCGAAGAGTCTATGCACCTGGAACCAGACCCTCTACCTGTGACTCCTCCGCGCGCCCATGCGCCGACCGCTTCTGCTTCCACCATTGCGGACGAGCCTGCCCACTCAAGCCATGGTCAGACGAGCCCGGAAGGGTTTCCGTTCATCCCTCCGCTCGCAACAGATCCTTTCGTCGACATGGACTCCTTGAGCGAGGTGGAGCAGGAGATGACCGTGGAGGAATGGATTCGGTATCAAATGGGGATCGAGTACGAACGCTTCAAGAGGGATGGCGAGCGGCAGCTTGGTATGTTTGAACTACGCGCGGAAGAGGTGAGGAGAGCTATCGAATCACTTTGATATTCTTGATACCACGCTGCAGCTTTGTACATGCACTGTAGAATAACCGCATTAATTTATCAACGTGTTTTCCTGAGAGACTTCTCGGCCTGGTTCGCAGTACTCTCTGTTCCAGTGGGTTTTACCTCCAATCCATCCCTATCGCCGTACGGAGACAGTCAGGATGTACTTATTCAAATATTCTTGTGCTCCATCGTGCTCCTTCGCTCTCAATATGCCTTGCCGCAACCATACATTATCACGGCCAGAAGTCCCAGAGGGAGGACCGTCCACGGGAGGTGATGCTGCGCACCGAGGGCTTGGGGCTGAGCGGGGTCAACACATCCATTGCACGACCGCTGCGTCAACGATCTGAGCACAGAGAAGAAGTGAAAGTAGGGCAGAATCTTTCGACTTCAGAGAAAAATTGACGACACGACGGATAGCTCGCGACCGATGTCCAAAGAGTTCGAATAGCGTATTGTGTGAGTAGTATACATTATTGTCGTGAGTACGGTAGCATGAATTACAAGTGAATCGGTCCATTTTGTCCATTAGGTTTCTTTTCTACGGCTCTCCGTCGCATGCGTTCACACGCCGATAGGGAAACGGAACGTATCCAGCGGGTCCAGGGAGGCTTTCAGCGCCTTGAGGCGGGGATAGTGGGAGCCGTAGTAAAGCGTCGAGGCGTTCGCACCGATCCGGTCGTCGGCGTAGTTAAGATATGCGCCGTAGTTCCAGCCGGCGGGGCTGGTCGAGACGATGCTTGCAGCCATGCCATCCACAAATGTAAACCCGTCCGCAGGGTATGGCGGAGCCGCGTTACTCGACGACGCATACATCTGGATCGTGAAGAGCGTGTCGCGCTTCGCAAAGGCCGTGGAGTCGAGCGGGACCGCGTTGATCGCAGAGTTGCTCCCGCCGTACAGGTCAACCTCGACGAACCAGTCCGTGTCCGACGCGACGCCCTGCACGGTCATGTACGTCACGAACGCCTTGATGGCGGCGGCAGACATGGGCACTGCGGAGGGCGTCATGAGACTCTTGGTGTAGAACGTGTCGTTGCCATCTGGCGCGGTGGAGGTGTTCAGGTTCTGCCCGGCGAGGACAGACACGCTGTTGATGTAGCTGCCGGGCGAGATCGTCGACCATGACGGTTTAGGGAGCGTCTTGACCGTTACGGCGCGACTGTGGCGTTGAATTTTCTGGCGGAGCCGTAGTACGCGCCGTTCCATTGGAAGTAAACGTGCGACTTGGAGGGCCCAGCGCCGAACACGAGCCCAGCGTCGAGCTCCGCAGGGATGTTCGAGGCGGTGAACGTCTGGAAGGACGCAATCGCGTTGGAAGCGCCGGTAATGTTGAGGCTGTCCCACCCGTACTCGAAAACAATTGCAGAAGCCGGGGCCGCGAAGGTCTGCACCTCGACGGAGGTTACGATTCCAAAGGAGGGAGATGCTCCACGGATCGCCTGGGAAGTTTAAATTAAGACGGGTAAGATGAAAAGGTTGTGCCTCTGCGTACCCAGAACAAGTCAGCATTGACGGTTGATGAAGCATGGGCGATGGTGCCGTTCGCCAGGACTACTGTCGCGGACTTGATGGTGTCGAGCGTGAGACCCCAAGCGCGCGACTAAGGGTCAAAATTTAATGTGTGCGATAGATTCCGACAAAATAATATTGATTTACCGTATATCCAAAGCCACCATATCCGCTGTGTCCACCAATGCCCACCTAAGGCTGCTGTTAGACACGTACGTTAATGAGCTGCCCGATCTGCACGTACATAGGGACACGTCCCATGCGGAATCGCGCGCCCAGCGGCATTGAGGGCGAGCGCAATGTCCCCGAGGCGGTTGCCCGTCTCGATTACAGCGGTATTATTCGACTTGACCACAGTTATGGCCTTCATCTTGCTCAAATCGACGACCAACGACCCGTTGTTGCCGCCGAGCCCGTTCGCGATGTAGGAGTGCTGTTAAGACGTTAGAGTCAAAGAAGGCGGAGCACAGTGAGCCTACGTACACCTCCACTCCGGGCGACAACTTCCATGTTCTGCGCCGCGCCTGCCATGACGGCTGCGGCGACCTGCTGGGCATTGGTCGGGAACGTGATGGTCGCGGGGGAAATCTTGAACCGCTGGTTGACTATTTTTTTCGCGTTCATAGACGTCCCTCCAGCCGGATAATCAGCACTCACAAGCTTGGCTGACAGATCTACGAGAATGTTTGGTCCCCCGGAAAGACTGCAGCGACGCCCGCAGCAGTCAGAGGCCCCGGGAAGCATCACCAAAGCCTTGTCCGGTTTTGATGGGTTCCGATCAATTTTTGATGTCATCTCGATTGAGGTCGTATTTTTTGTCTTCTGGGATCGACATATGCCTGGCCTTGTGGAGGCCATCCCTACCTACCGGCCTATATGATTTTTATGCCAGGGACATGCCTCTATGCGTGGGAAAACCCACATCTGATCCCAACTTTGATGGGATCTTTGGGTTTTTGAGGCCGTCGCGCGCGAAAAAAAAAATTGGCAAAATCGGCATATCTCCCTAACCACAGCAACTACGGAACTTTTGAGTGTTGGAGGTTGCGCTAGGGTACTTTGCGGAACTTTCTGCCTCTTAGAAAGTAATCCAGCAATCATAATAGAGCGGCAAATTTTGGTAGGGAAACGGACAACCCCAATCGGGAGCTTCCCGGGGCCTGCAGTCAGGTTCTGCTGCAGGATGCCGACATTTTGGCCTAAGGCGACCAAGAAAATGGAAGAGAGAGCAAGAAACGAAAGCGTCGAGAGAGGAAATGCAAATAATAAGTATGGGCTGCATACTCATCGTATTTTTAGCGCTAGCCCGGAATTACTTTATTCCGTGATCAGGTTTAGCATTCCTCCCTCCTCTCCCTCTTCCCCAACTCTTCCCTCCCTCAACCTCCAGCTTTGTCTCCGATTGACTTGTACTTGCCTCTGAATTACCATGGACCCCTCCGAGTCGGAGTTTTCTTCGAACGCCGCTATTCTCCGAAGCTCCCCACCGCAGCCCTCCATTTGGGCCCATCTCTTCCTCATTGACAAGTGGCGGAATTTCTGCGGCGCCGATATAGGAGCCCTGGATCACGAGCCCGCGAAAACCTATGCCACCCCTGGAACAACAGATATCCTGCGGGGACCAGAGAAGGACCCGTATCGGCGCATCAAGGACCTTGCTGACGGCGTCGCCTTCCTATGCGCCGTCGCGCCAGACGCCAAAAGCGTAACAGCTTGCGCAATCGAGGGTGACATAGTCGAATCCCCGCTATTCAACTCCAGCAAGCAACCCTCTCCGATCCGGTTCCTTATTCGCGTTTCCCGAAACGGGGAGTTTCACCCCCGGGATCTCAACTCGCTGCGGGAGCTACTGCAAAAGATTGCCTTGCGTGTTGAAGGAACCGACTGGAGTGCGTTCAATGCAGAAGTAAGGTTTTGAGGAATTGACGATAGATGGATCTGACTCAATCGCCCAGGATAAGTCCGCCGATGTCGCCACGATGGGTCTCGAACTCCTCCCCGATATCTTCAACCATTGCCGACAGAAGATACTCAGCATGCCTGATAGTCAAGCCGAAGGACAGGAAGCGTTACGTCGTTGGGCTGAATGGAATCGAGAAAACGACACAGTTGAACTGCAAATCGATGATCCAACACTGAAAATTTTGGTGGGTATCGCGTGTAGGTCGGCTACCGATGTCGATGCTTGTGAGATACTGGCGGCGGCGGATAACCTCACATCACCGGACTACACTACTATTCTATCGGAGTCATCACTGCCGGAAACTGCGCGGCAGTACCTCGAGAAACTCGCCCGGTGGATGCGTAGCACGAAGGCTATAATCCGCTTCTTTGCGGAACTCCAGTCGCAAAGTCACCAACCACCAAGCCATGCTTTCGTGGTCGAGCCTGTGGAGCGGAAAGCCAACCTCTACTGCGCGTCTGAGGACGTAGACGAGCCCGCGGACATAGAAACATATTTGCGCAACAATTTTAGCATGGAGTACAAGACTTTGGAGCCGTCAAAGGCTGGTGTCGCCAAGGACTCGTGGACGTCGGCTCGCAGAAAACCCACGCTGCTGTTCCATGCGGAGCTACGCTTGGCCCTGTATTACGCACTCAATCGGGCCAAATACCCCATCGGCGGATACTTGGCCGTGTCCAAGAAGTGCTGCGCACTTTGCGACTTTGTCCTGAAGTCTGTGGGATTATTTTGGACCTGTTGCCGAACTGATTCACTTTATCCAGAGGGCTGCAGAAAGGTCCGTCGGGTCCGTCGGGAGACGTTGCGTACAGCGAAGCCGCGGTCGGTGCCCCAATATTTTTCTGCGTGCGAGCCACCCACGGCGGGCTCCCAAAGAATTGGAGATACCCCAGGATCGATGAACTCCCATCGCCGCTCCCCACGCCGGAGAAAGCCAAGCTCGACCGCCGCCTTTTGCTCATCCGGACTGAACTGTCCGGATACCTGAAGAGCAAGGTAGCAAAACTCTTACCATACCTCATCGACGATATCACGCACCGTCGTGCCGACGAGTCGGATGGAACCTCGTCCACGGATGAGGATGAGTCGAGCCGAGCGGGCGTAGAGGTAGTAAATAGAGCACTTGTTGCTCGCGAGCTCCTGCGCAGAACCCAGCCAACTCGTGCACGGCAAGAGTAGAACCTTGGATAGCAAAACAAGTGCTCGACGCGGATGGTATCGATCTCCTTCAGGCATGCGTTTTCATCCTTCGCCCGCGCTGGATCGCATGCTGACATATCATGCAGCTCACGCTGACACAGAATCCGGCCAAGTATTTTTGCAAAACGCGTATCGATTCATCCACTCTTCACACTACGCGGCTTGACCCCACATCCCCCGCACCACGTTTCTATCCGGGGTTGGACGCTGTATATAATTAATACATTCCCAATGTTGAGTGTAAAGTCAGATGCAGAGCTCTTGCGAAGGCCATTGCAGGACTGCTACGAATATCCACAAAATGTGCAAGTCATTCCTCAGGTGTTCGCTCAATACTATGGTGGGTACGACTCTGGATATTCCCGAACTCCAGAGTCATTTCCCGATTTTTCGTTCGACGATCGATAAACCGTCAAGACCTCCATGGCTGTTAATGCCGGCGCGCTCCCGGACGAACTAGTAGAAATCTACATACTATTACATTTAGATCTAAGTAGAATGATTTATCCATGTCATGAAAAGTCGTAAAGATCGTAAAGGTCGTAAATGGTATCACACAAGGAATCAAAGCCCGCGAGTACCTACATCTCTCGCAGCGCTTCCAAGAACCGCAGGACCCTTTTCACACTTTGCGGTTCTTCAGCGGGGCCCCCGCCCTCGACCGCCGAGTAGATGTAAACAAAATCTCGCGCTTGCCCGACCAGGACGTCAACCTTGGCGCCGTCCCCGTCGTACAAGGATTGTGCAGGCGACGGCAGGAGGTCGAGCAGGATGGTCTGATTCTCGGTGCTGTCGAGCATGAGCAGGCCAAAGAGGAGCGACATGTGCGACAAAAGGAGCCGCGACTCCTCAGCGGCAAAGGCCATGCTAGGATCGGTGGGCTCTGGCGATAGCTCCTGTTTGACGTTCGGCGCCGTTAGGGTGGGTAGGAGCTCTCGATAGACGTGTGCTAAAGCCTCTAAAGCACTTATTTGCTGTGTGCATTTGCAGGCTTGGAGGCACCTCGGGAGGGTGCAGTGCGGAGAGACGTCTGGGATCGAGCGTCAGTTAAGCTGGGGTCGGACATTGATGGGCTACGTACATGTCTCGCGGAGGGTGATCTTGACCTCGTCATCCACTTGTACCAAGTTTGTCAAGAGACCGAGGGCAAGACACAGCGTGTCGAGCGCTTCCTCTGCACCGTCGGTCTGCCCAGCGACGCTGTCCGCTTCAGACTCCTCGTCGAAATCCTCCTTCTTGGCCGCCTCGACTTTCACGGGCCTCTTCCCGTTTTGCTTGCCGTGTGCGTGGCCGTTCCCGTTCCCATTCGTCGCTGATCTGTGCTCCTCCCGTTTGACCTTCCCATTGGTCTTAGGTTCCTCCTTGATTTTGCCGAGCCTTGCAGAATGGCCCCGCAGAATGGCCCGCAGAATGAACCCAAAACAGTGCTTGTTCTTGGTCAACTTGGCACACCAGATCTTATTGGAATGGGTCAACCCCACGAGCAGCCGAAGGGTCACCAAGGTGCACTCTCGCGTCTTGTCTGTAAGCAACGGGGTCAGCAGAGGAGCAGACGACAGGCAGAAGACGGACCGTCAGATCGTTGAGCGGTTCCACTTGTAGCTTCCACGTAAACGCCTAGTGCGATAAGACCTTCTGAGAGCCACGTATCTCTTGCATCTTCCAGTGCTTGGTGATTAGTAGCTTGGTCGTCTTCGAGCTGTGGCGACCAGCCTGCAAGAAGGTACGTATCGAGGAGCGAGAGAGCGTTGTGCAGGTGGAGGAAAGCGATATGCGGGTCGTTGTACGCCGAGGTGGTGATGAAGGTCGACATTGGAGACGCCAGAAGCGGGGAGAGGTGACAATTTAGAGTCGAGAGGAGCGCCTTCACGTTGACAGCGGTGGGGATGAGGGCGGAAGCGGGAAGAATTGTCAGAGCGTGTGACGCGAGGAGCGATAGGGATAGCCTGGTCGAATCAGGAAAGAGCGACGAGGTGGAGATGGCGGAGTGGATGGTCGCGAGCTGTCGAAATCGTGAGCAGCGGGATACGAAAGAAGAGAAAAGCTGACGAGGTTTTGATCCTTCTTCGAGAGGCCGAGCTTCCGAAGCTGGGTTGCATCCGAGATGCAAGCCAAGGGGTCGGTCGAAGGCGATGCTGTTCCGAGGAGCGAAAAAAGTGTGGATGTAAATGATGGTCTCTGAGCTAGATCAGAGAGCGCCGCGGCGTCTCGCGAGACCAAGGCGGCGAAGAAAGCCAGTAGGATATCCATTATCTGTTGGGAGCTGAGATACAAGGACGGCTTCGAATACGATGTCACTCGCCTTATCTTCGTCCACACCACCACCTGCTACCCGCAAAAGATCCAATGTTGGCCCTATAAAGTCGGCAGCCTTGGCCTTCCGTGAGAACTCTGGCTCGCAGAGCTTGGTCGTTATTTCGAGCGCACTGGAATAAATTTAACGATGTTAAAAGGGTGCACAACCACGAATCACCTGGCTCGTCGTAAACCCAATCCACCTGACTTCTCTAAACCCTCCCACAGATATCCCACTTCGTCTAGGAATCGGCGGCTCTCGCCCTGATTCCGCAGCTCCGTAATGCTCTTCAAAGGATTCATCATCCCGTTGGCCAAAGGAGTGGGTCCCGGTCGAGGTTTTCCCTTCCCTTTCCCACCCTTCGAAGGGGAGTGGTTTGGAGTCGAGGAATTGGAGCCGGACCGCGTCGGAGACCCATACGCGTACGGGTCATCCTCGGAATCGTCAACGCCCCAGCGTGCACGGAGGGATGTATAGGATTCTGTGGAGGCAAACTCGTCGTCCAGCTCCTCCTGCAGTTGTTCCAGGGAGCCTGGATGGACAGGAATTGGTACAAGGAACGATCGTGAATTGCCGGCATATGTCCGTCCTACGTTCTTTGCTCGAGGGACCGGGGATTGCTTGGCTTCCGGGTTCGGGGGGTTGTTTTCGGGAATATGGGCTGGATTTGGTGGTTGGAAAGCACTCGGGAGTGAAGGAGTGCGAGAAACGCTGCTCATGCTCGAATTTTTGCTTCCGGTCCCGCTTCCGCTCGCAATAGAGGACTCCGTTCTGGACCGGGATAGCATGCGTTTCGCGAGTTTCCCGGGAGACGGAGAGTTCTGCGAGGGAGGAGTAATTGCTTCAAATATCTGAGAGAGATCTCGTGGTGTGCGCGGACGCGGTGGTGGGTCCTCTTCAACGTCTGTAGAGTCATCCTGTTCTGGATCCCGGTCCAATTTCCTGCGCTTTGCCTCTGGCGTGGACGGTCTTATGGATTCCGATTTCCGTTTGACCGCTTTGCGACTATACGTCCTGGAGTTGAAAGAGGTAGACGGCATCTTGGAAAACGGGTGTCACGGACGCGACGCAATCGGCGTGACAGACTGACACCGTGGGAGTCGTGGCAACACCTTTGTCCTTGAGGCTCAATAATTGTATGTGAGCTAGAGAATCCTCTATCATGTTCCAAATGTTGCAAATTTAAAAAGGGGGGAATCCCCGTTCGTATGGCATTATTTATCGTTCTTTATTCACACGTTTTGTGCGAGGTCTATGACGTTCCAAACGTTGCAAACGTTGCAAAACCCAAAGCACGAAAAAATACTTTTCCACAGAAAAAACTTTTTTTCTCAAGTACTCAAGGACCTCTGTATGGCATCCCAGCATGCTATTTGAGTCTATTGAATGTCCTTTGAGAGGAAACAGCCCCCGTTAGCACGAGTAACAGCCAAAGCGACCAGGATCGAGCAATTGATGGATGCCGGGCTTTTCCGGCACATGCAAAAAAATCAGCCACACTCGAGTTGAAGGTTTTCAGGCTCAACCACAAGTGCTGAAATGTTGACTTACACTCACGCACTGATGAAGCGGCTCGTCTATGTATGGAGTTGACAGGGCTGGAAGTAAAAATATTTTTTCTTTCGCATTCGGAAATTTGCGGAACAAATCATTATGAGAAGTGTGGGCATCCACTGACCTACTTGTGTGTTGTACTGTGCTGTACCATACTTACTGTCCATTCAGCCCTGGCCAACATGTTTGTACATTTTCTGAACATGCCGGGAAATGCCGATGCCCATCAAATCACCCGATGCTTGCCGGCTCGGTTGTTCTGCATGAGATTGTAGCCCATCGTCTCTGAAAGCATACCTGATACACTCATATACAATGCCAGATTGCTACACAGGGGTAATCTAAGAGTTGAAGAAAAAAGTTTTCCGAGACAAAGTTTTTTTTTTGTGTTTGGGTTTTGCAACGTTTGGAACGTCATAGAGGTCCAAGTCTTCAGATCGTACTTATTTTAGTCCACAGTCCAACCTTTCAGAACTCACTCTCCACAATTCTCTGCAGTCTCAGGTCCACAGTAAAATGTCCACAAATCCTTGGACTTGAGAGTAGTGACTTGGATTGCGTTCGACATTGATCTCGGCAGGTTCGGCATCACAGCCACCAAATATTCCCACGCACTTGCAAATGAACCAAAGTGTTCCTCGTCCACTCACTGTTGTGCAAGGAGTACCGAAAACCACGGGAAAAATTCCTCAAGGCCCTCGGCCTCTCACATGTGAGCCCTCTGTCACAAATAAATCTGAGAGCAATTTTTGAAGGCTCAAATCACAGTGTGCCGAAAGGTTTCGCCCATTTTACTAACCACTGGGTCTTTCTCGAGCTGTGATTTGGGGCTCCTCCGACTTGAAGAGGCTGGGATTGAAGGCTTACCAACTTCGTTGTGATTCCTCCATGATAGGGAGACTTTTGTAGAGAGTTTAGTTGAACATAGGGGTTGATATCCCGTTTAAGACATCGGCGGGATTCGGCGCTGCTTCGGCAAACCAGCTGCGGAAATAGCTTGCCTGTGGCTCAGGGTAGGTGGCAGTTCACAACCTCTTGATAAAGCATTGGACCAAGATATTGTGTCTAAGTGACCCGGGACTTGAAAGTAAGGACTACGGTTCGCCGTGTCGAGAACGTGGTCATCCGACTCGATTCGGAGATCACGGATTTCGAACCCCGACTTGCCGAAATCTTGATCTCGACGACCAGGGACTACACTGAAAGTGCGGACTGGGACTTTGGGAGTATCCAAAATCTGCGGACTGAGGATTGTGGTTGAGAATAAGGAACGAAAAAAGACCTCATACGTTCGAGCAGATTTTTTTTCACCGTACAACCCCGGAATCATCTAAATTAATGTGCTTGAGTCGATTTCTGGGTAGTAGGTCCATGATATGTACTCTGAGATCTGAGGGCTACAGGATTTGGTGTGAGTATGCTTCCAACTGCGGCAGCGGGAGGGATTGATTCGCGTCCAGATATCTCCTAGTGGACGCCAATCAATTCCTCTGAACCCCATGGCCAGTGCTGCCTGCAGTGATCTTAGACTCATGGTTCACATTGAGGTTCAAACAGTTGGGTATTATGATGCGAGATTTTTGATCTAAACTGGGGTGTTCAGAATCTAAAATCTATTCTTCCATTCTTTTTGCCCCCCTCTTCCCGCCACTTTGTCGCATTTAGCGGATAGAAAAGGAAGCCGCAATTTCAGCCACAAGGCTCGGGAGGAATTGACTCACGATCAACATCAGTTACATCCCGCAGTCACTCCCGAGACCCTCAAGCGACTGTACTACCACTACTGTACCGGCGTGTTCTTAGGCAACCGCTCAAGTGTGTTACGTTACGTAACAGGTCCAGAGTTAGCAACTGCTGACAAATAACTGCCTAATAAGGCAATTTTAGACGCCGCGGGCCGAAAAATTCGCCGAAAATTGCCCAAAATGGGTTCAAAATGAGATTTTAGGCGTTACGCGGGCGATTTAGGCAACGATTTAGGGCCTGCGTTACGCGTTACGTTGCCTAAGAACACGCCGGTACAGTACACAATCGACAGAATATGTAGGAAAAAGGAAGGAAAGACGAGGCAGCAAACCGGAACGTGCAAAGCATAAAGTATTAGTACACACTCCAACCTCCCCGCCACCTGGACTAAGGGATTATTTGTTCAACTGTCCTTCAAGAAGTATAACATTCCAAGAAAGTACATAGATGCAAGGATGGAGTAAAAATCCGACATTCATCAGGCTTGCTTGACCTATAAATCGAGTTTTTACGATCCTTCATGTACCTGGCCCATTCGGCCAATTTTTTTCTGCTGGAGTGAGGCCGGACGAAGGAATTGCCTTATATGGATGCGGGCGTTGTGCGTTATATGTCTCTGTTTGGCCTCGTGGCTGTGCTACGAGGCGGCGTAATCTCATTGTCCACCGATCGCGCTCTTTGCAAGTTGCCCAATCCTGTGCTTCACCGAATAACTCCAAGCTTCTCCTTCTCCTTCTCCACCAGCCACCCCAATATCCAGGTCTCGCGATAATGGCTAATGACAAGGACGCCTTGATGGGAATGGGTTTCGATGCCGCGCGTGTCGAATGTCGGGCAGCAACATACTTCTTGCAATAAAGCTACTAATATGCCATGCAGGGGCCCTGAAAGCTACTGGAAATCGCGGATTACCGCCGGCCATGGATCACTTGTTCGCAAACGAGGGCCAGCCCATTCCGGACCTCAGTGCAGTTTCCGAGTCTACGTCGCGTCCGGCAGGGGACGCGATGGACGTGGATGACGAAGAAGACGCCGAGGCACTCAAGAGCCTTGGACTCAAGGCGACCAGCGACGTTGAGGCGAAGAGCATCAAATGCTCCGAGTGTGGCAAGGTGTTTAGAAACACGGCAGTGGCTCAGTTTCATGCCGAGAAGAGTGGTCATCAGGAATTTGAGGAGTCGACGGAGGAGGTTTGCTGCGCCTCTTTGTATCTTGTGTCTTTCACCACTTACACGCGTTCCAGATCAAACCGCTAACTGAAGAAGAGAAGAAACAAAAGTTAGCTGACCTGCGTCAAAAGATGGCTGAAAAGCGCGAGAAAAAGGCGATCGAAGAGGCGAAGGAACACAAGGCCAGCGAGGCGCTGCGGAGGAAGGCCGGAAAGGTGAGCGTGCCTTGCTTTGGCCGTGCTCTTTTCTCATCTGTGCAAGGACATGGGCTCGATCAAAGAAGACATGGAGAAGAGGCAGGCCATGAAGGACGCTGAACAGAAGAAGAAAGGTATGTTTTTTCTTATCTTCACTGACGCAAGCAAATGACATCTTGTAGACAAGATCGAGGACGCGAAAGCCCGAGCGGCAATCAAAGCTCAGATCGAAGCTGACAAGAAAGCCCGCGCAGAAAAGTTCGCCCGGGAGAAGGCTCTTCGGCACGGCGAGGAAATTGTCGATGCTCCGGCTGCAGCTCCCGTTGCGTCCAGTTCCGCTGCTCATACGAGTGGGGTCGCTGGGAAGGACTTCAAGGAGACTAGACTCCAGATTCGCATGTCTACCGGCGGTCAGCCATATACCACCACTCTTTCGAGCGATGCTCGTACGTTTACCCCACTTGATTCGCGTACACGTACTGACTGTGCTTGTTATCCAGCATTGCGAGAAGTGGCAGAATTTTTGGCTGGACAGTCTTTGGCAGTTGACGTGGAGACGATCTCTTTCGCTCAACACTTCCCCAGGTGAAATAATACCTTGCGTGTTCTCTTCCCCTTCTAACTTGCTCTCAGGAAAGCGTTCTCCAAATCAGACTTCTCGAAAAGTCTCCGCGAACTGGGCCTTACTCCGTCAGCGGTAAGGAGACCATCCCTCAATTGTAACGCTCGACTAAAATCCGATAAATTAGGTGCTTATTGCTACCCCTCCTTGAAGTGTCTAAAAGAATGTTATGTAATACAATGTATATTATCGCAATTGCATCGTCGCCTTGTGGTGTCCTAGATGTATTCGAAGATCGTGATCTCAGCGGTCGCTGTCCCGACGACGATCTTCCCTTCCTCCTCCTCGATCGCAATCCTAACCCACCCATCGTCTTCTCGCACTTGAAACACCATGGAGGCGGTCGCGGAGGCACCCTGGTCACTCAAGGGAACGACTTCCGCGCCAGGTTCGGCGGCTGTAAAAAGAGTACCAGCGAGCCTCTGCCCCTCCACCGCGTGATCGAAGTAGTCTTCTGTGTGCGAGTCGATCCACAACGCCGTTCCGTACGACCCCAGCACCATATCCCACCGCGCAAATAGTCGGATGGGCGAGGCAAAGGTTCGTATCAGGACAGCTTCGGAACGAAACGGCTTATTGAGGACGTCGATGTCGTGTTGTGGATCGTAGGCTTCGTCGCGCGGGAGAACATAGTGGTGGAGGGCGTTAACAGGCCACGGGAAGAGACTTGCGTATCGGACTAGAATATTAATGGAGGGCTCTGTGGCCCGTGCTGCGGCCTCCCAGGACGGCTGATGTGCGAGAGACACACTATCAACTCGCCACTGCCAAGTGTGCGAGGTGACTGGCTCGATTACGCGAGCCCCTGACCCAGCACGGAACGAGGACAAGGAGTAACACTCTAGGTCTGTAGTCCGGACGACCAGGACATATTTATCCGTCACCAGAGAATCGATGCATTCCTTCTGCTGAAAGAGGCAGAGAGAGATTGAATATTGGCGGCAAGGCTGGGAGATTATAAATTGAACTCACCACAGTGTTGCTGGGATTTCGAAGCTCGACGGCGAAGTCGGGGTTTTCAATAGTGCGTAGATGTAGACGAGTATCGCCGAACTTGGTAAGGAGGTTAGAGCCGCTGAATGCTTGCAGGCTTTCATCCACAATCTCCAATACCTGCAGTGTAATGAACCCTGCATCCGGATTGCTCGCGGAAAAGTCTATCCCAAAAATCTCAATCCCGCTATATGGGCAGAGTCACATCGCAACAAATACAGGGAGGAAGAGCTTACACAGATGTCCTGAGGGCCACGGATGTGGCATGCGACGCGTCGTTGTTGATACGAAACCCATGAAAATCACGGTGGATCGATCGTTGTGCAATGCAAGTGGGGGAATGCAGCAAGTCCCAGCACTGCAATGTATACAATCGCTGGTTGTTCGTTGTCAGCGAAAGAGATACCAACCAACGGCTCTTGTCCTGTGCCGGTAAAAAGGCAACAGAAACGACCTGGGACTGCAGTTCGTCTATAGTTCGGAAAGTTACCCGGTGGATAGGGACAGGGGAAGGTGAAATCCAGTTTTTGCGGAGACACAACGCGTCCGCGAAGCTGGATTCAAGTTCCTTGGATGTGAGGGTCCCGAGATCACGCCCGGCCAAACCAGGGATAGGAATGTTGCGCTGTATAACTTCGGTTTGTAGTAGGTCGTGCCACACGCTGCGCAGCCTGGTAATTTCCAGGAAATCCTTGCAAGTCTGCTGTCGTAAGAGCTTTGCCACATTTTACAAATGAGGAAACGCCGCCATTACCTGTCTTAGCTTCATCAGGTCCTTGACACCGAGGTACTTTATGACGATGATCATAATGTCGGTGGGGAGTGTAGGGATCGCCATTGGCGATTATCCGACGCTGCTCGGGGTGGTCCTGGGCAAGCTGGAGACGTCGCAGTTGGGCGCCAGGGGGAAAGTTCTCTTTACGCAAGTACAGGTAAAAAAGCAGTACCGGGAAAGCAAGAACGCGGGTTACGGTCCAGACGGAAGGGAACGAGGGTGCATATTACTGCCCAGCGTGGGCCTAGACCTGGATTTTATCGAGGAGAGGAGATTCACCGTTTCCAAACACCATCAGCGAACGCACGAAGGGAACGGAGCGCCGGGTAGCCGGGCCGAAAAGTGTCGATTCGATCGGGGGTCTGACGCGAAGCTGTTGAAATTGTGTTGGAATCAATGAAAATCCTATCGTTTGTTTCGACACAAGTAGAGGCTACTTTTATTGCTCGCATCGCAGTGACCTTTGTGAGTAGTAAACACAAGACTTATTCGAACTATTTTACACATCCAGACACAGAAATGCTCCAAGTTCAGACGCGGTCGTTTGAACACCGCCCAACGGGCGGCGACCGACACCTATGCTATGCCCCAAGTTTGTTCGGCGAGGTTACACAGACCTGTAATGATCGAGGCGGTTGTAACACACGAAAGGAACGGAGGTCACCGCTGCGGAGAACTTTGTGGTCTACTTCTCCGCAATCACAGCATGAGAAACACCAGAGGACGGGATAGGATTTCCAAATTGGCCGCACTTGGAACCCCATTGAACACTTCCATTGCGGACTCATTTGTTCCTGGTTCGTGAACAAATTCTACCGTCGCTCAATGGAACACGTCCTCGTTGCAGAGAAGGTTGATTGCAAGAATGCGGTCTTCGTTGTTCAAGGCCATTCTCGATGGTGTGCAGTGACTTGATGCTGGTATCAGAAGACTTTTCAGGCTGGGTGAGATTTTAAGCTATTCCAAGCCGTGACCTGTGAAGAAGTCCAATAGGATGAGGACACTGGACCAAGGATAGGAACGGTTTCCGACACGAAGTTGGCATGAAGCTGACATCGAAACGAAGGAACGCGTGCTACCCTCACAGTTCGCCAAAGTGGTGCGCTTAATGTTCTCAGCATGTGAGCCTGAGATCCGAAATTTTCGGGTCTCCGCACTTTAGGCCAGACGATCTGCGGCGGAGTTCGTTGGTTTATCCTTGACCGTGGAATTCGCAAAGTTAATCGCTGCGTTTTCCCGAGAGGTGAGTGGAGATCCAGAGATAACGCGAGCTTAGCACAGATCACGGAGCGCCAAGGCCGAACGGAATTTGCAGGCGACCGTTGAGTTCCAGTCAGGTTTGACAAATACCCAAACATTTACCGAGGGCATCTGAGCCTGAAGTTGAAGAAACGTAAGCCTGGAGTCTGGATGCTCATGAGACCGACAACGAAGATACCGTTGCAAGTAAGATCGGTAACGCCGCCAAGGTTGGCCATCTTGGAATCGCCTAGGGATTCCGGAAGCGTCCAACAGGCGTCGCGATTTAATTTCGGAGATCTTCACAATTATGTAGTTTTTCGCAAGTTTTTCGCCAGAGGCGGCCAGGAAACGGTGAGCAGTATCCAGCTGACCCAGCTTCATGGGCCTGCGCATGCGAGCCGAGTCGCGCTTGCAGATGGTGGTCGGGTGATGGCACTTCAACAACCGCTGTTTGGTTGTGTGTCGTTCCAATTGCATCGGGCTTGGCTTTTTCCACCATGTCGGCTTCAGACTCTGCGGCCGCAGGACCGTCCAAACCAAAACCGATTGCAATAATTACTATTGGCATGGCCGGCGCAGGAAAATCTACCTTTGTACAGCGGATAAACTCGTACCTGCACTCGCAGAACCCGCCAAAGCCGCCTTACATTTTGAACCTCGATCCTGCCGTGACGCGGGTCCCGTTTGAGGCGAACATCGATATCCGGGATACAGTGAACTACCAGGAGGTCATGAAGCAGTGTGTCTTCCTGTAAATCGACTTTGCATCAGAGTCAAACCTGGGTGATAAGGTACAACCTGGGCCCGAACGGTGGAATCTTGACCGCCTTGAATTTGTTCACCACGAAATTTGACCAGGTTCTGGGCCTGGTAGAGAAGCGCGCAGATACCGTAGAGTGCGTGTCCCCTTTTACATTTTTTTTTGCAGTCAATGAACTTTCGCAGCTACGTTATCTTGGACACTCCGGGGCAGATCGAAATCTTCACTTGGTCTGCGAGTGGTGCTATAATCACCGACGCAGTGGCGTCGTCGCTGCCCGCCGTCGTGGCGTATATCATCGATACACCGAGGACAACAGCGCCAGCAACATTCATGTCGAATATGCTCTATGCGTGCAGGTAGGCCTACTCCACGGCGACTGCATACCTTGTTCACCTTTATCAGTATCCTGTACAAAACAAAACTCCCCTTCATTCTTGTCTTCAACAAGACTGACGTCCAGCCGCATGAATTTGCGCTGGAGTGGATGCAGGACTTTGAAGTGTTCCAGGCTGCGCTGGCGTCGCACAGCGGCACGAGGGACTCGGAAGGCGAGCCGACTTACATGAACAGCCTCATGAACAGCATGAGTCTCGTGCTCGACGAATTTTACAAACATCTCAAGGTGGGTGAACCATGTCGCGTCCGTTTCTGGCCATTGATATGATTCTACAGACGGTCGGCGTGTCGAGCATGACCGGCGCAGGAATCAAAGAGTTCTTCGACGCGGTTGATGCTTCACGGACAGAATACGAAACGTATGCATGCGTTTCCCCGTTTGTATGTCTTTCACTTTACACGTTGTCTCAGGGACTACCTTCCCGAGCTCGAGCGTGCACGGCAGGCGCGAGACAAGTCTCTCCAGGACGTCAAGGACGACTCGATGAACCGACTCATGAAAGATCTTGCCGTGGATCGGGAAGCGAATCCTGCCGCATTTGCTCACGATCGTTGGGATGAGGACGACAATGAGGACGAAGAGGGCGGAGATGATATCGATATCATCGATCGGAGTGAGTTGGTTTCGTGCATCCGCATGTGAAACGCTGACAATGAGTCGATTCAAGGCGATGAGCCCTGGCCGGGACAGTATATCGATGTAACGCGACCCAGAAGACATCCCGACGAAGATATTAGCTGGCCACGACCGGGATAGTCTATGCTAGCATGCAACTGATAGTGTACAATAAAAGAATACATAAATCCTGAGAGTGTGGCTCGAGTAGCATAGAAAGAAAGATTTGGCGTGCGGCATTTTGACAGCACAGCCACATCAAGGCCTCTCCCACACCTCCAACCAACCTTCCGCCAGGTACTCGCTCGCGCTCACTTTTTGCGCGTCTCCGGCCATATACTAGGTAATAAGTGCTACGCTGACCCTAATCTCCAATGGAAAGGTAAGAACTCCACTTTCCATGCAGTGGCCGCATGTTGAGTGCCTCGCTCGTCAGGTACGAAAGAATCGAAAAAATTGGTGCGCGCTGTCCCTGTTTTCGCCGGAAAGCCTCAGCATTCAATCCTATCTTTCAGGCGAAGGTGCTACGCCCGTTGTTTCGCTTCCAAGTCGCGTCATATTCACTCCACCGCCTCACCTCAGGAACGTATGGCGTGGTGTACAAGGCTCTCGACAAGACCACCAACAACATTGTCGCACTGAAGAAGATTCGGCTTGAAGCAGAGGACGAGGGCGTTCCGAGTACTGCCATTCGCGAGATCAGTCTGCTCAAGGAGCTCGAAGACGACAACATCGTCAGGTGTGTGACCCGTTTATCGTCGTTCGCACCGTTGCTGACGGCAATTTATGTACCAAGACTCTTCAACATTGTTCATGCTGATCAGAAACTGTACCTTGTCTTTGAATACCTCGAGATGGATCTGAAGCGGTTCATGGAGGAGGGGAATCGGGAGAATTCTCCAATTTCGCCTGCATTGGTCAAGGTGCGTTCTTCTGGTGCCACTCATTTTGAGTTTTCACTCCATCGACGCGTCAAAACACGTTATACGAGACGAAGCGTGTTCGGGCGCGCTCTATGGCCCGTTTCATCGGTCACGTGGTTTAACGCTATCCCGCTTTGCGACGCGTCATTCGCGTTTTTGGATTCTGAGACGCGTTTTCATCTGACGCACCGGCTTGATTCCTCTAGAAATTCACGCACCAGCTGAATCTCGGTCTGGTATACTGCCATTCGCGCCGTATCCTCCACCGCGATCTCAAGCCCCAGAATCTTCTCATCGACAAGCACAACAATCTGAAGCTGGCGGATTTCGGACTGGCGAGAGCGTTCGGGCTCCCTATGAGAACCTATACGCACGAGGTACGCGTGACTTCTGTCGTTTTGGCTGTGTAACTACATGGCTCTTTCTGCAGGTCGTGACCCTCTGGTACCGTGCGCCAGAGGTCCTCCTCGGCTCGCGCCACTACGCGACCGGGATCGACATGTGGTCCGTTGGATGCATCTATGCGGAGATGGCGATGCACGGACAGCCCTTGTTCGCCGGCGACTCGGAAATCGACCAAATCTTCAAGATATTCAGGTGCGTGGCGTGCTGCCCCCGCGGAACGCCATTCACACTACCGGTGCAGGATCCTCGGAACACCGAATGAGGAGAACTGGCCCGGCGTCCAGGGCCTCTCCGACTACAAGACCACGTTCCCACAATGGTCTTCGCAAGAGCTCGCGCGGGTGGTCCCAGTGCTCGACGCGGATGGTATCGATCTTCTTCAGGCATGCGGTTTATTCCTTCGCCTCCGGTCGATTGCATGCTGACATACTTACCATGCAGGCCACGCTGACATACAATCCGGCCAAACGTATTTCTGCAAAGCGCGCACTGATTCACCCTTACTTTTCAGATTATGCGGCTTGACCCTGATTCGATACATCGTCCACATTATGTTATTTCATCTATCCGTCGGATTAGACGTGGTTGTAAATCTATCTTTTTCCAGTTGCCGACTTTGCGTCGAGGGAAAGTGCCATAACTGCGGCAAGGCGGTTTGAGGCCAGGAATAACCTGAGGATCCTTGGAGGACCACCACGCTTCCCAAGGATCCACAGGATGGTTTGTTTTGGGTTCACTGACGTCTGCTTGTTTGGAATAGAGTCGGTCTTACTTCCGTTTGGTTAAGCGCACGACGCCGCTCTTGCTTTCCGACCCAGCACCATCTGTTTGCTGCCATGTATCTTCTTCCCCACCTTCTGGTGTATATTCCTGCTCTTCCTGCTCTCATCTTGGGTCCCCTTCATCCCCCGCCTTCATCTGCTACGCGTGCGTTCAAGGCCTTCACGACGAAGGACCTCGCAAGGACGCGGAGAACCTCTGGTCTTACTTGGGAGAGCTTCTTGGACGAGTGGAGGTCGAGGTCGCGCAGAGGGGCCTTCGCACGGTCCTCGAGGACTTGAAAGCGAGATATCGTCTTGAGTCTAGAGTGGCGCGGCACCTGGAGCAGCTACGGAATCCGCGCCGCCAACTCGCCCCCGTCACCCGGACCGACCCTTACGAGATCCCCGGAATTACCCGTACATCAGCTTCTGGACCCGCAAGGCTGGCTCAGTACGACTTCCTTCTGAAATTCCTGACAGATCTCACCAGAGGCGGATTCTCTGAGCAAGCATTCTCCTTGATACCGCTTCACTTTCGCGGCAAGGTGGGGTCTCCCGAGTTTAGGGAGTGGTTTTTGAATCTACCCTCGAATATTCGGATATCTTGCTCTGCCCGTGTCTGGGGAAATTCGCAAGAGGCAAACGAGAACACGCTGCGCGTGCACGCAGCGTTCTCCAGCAACACGGAAGCGCATCGCAAGGGCGGCCAGACGACCGGGCTCAAAACTACTGTCAGCGCGCTTGAAAGGGCCCAATACTTTGGAATCCCCTCTAATTTCTTGCGACACATCCTATCCAACATCGGGGACCCGATCGACTGTCCGCCTCCGCGACGGAAAGCCGATTCGGGCAGCTTGTCGACGCTCGACACCTGGCGATGGTGTGTTTGTGACCAATGCTTTCAGCTCGTCATCGCCGTCGATACCAACTCGACCCATACATGCGCTGGGGAGACCGAGTTGCAACGGGTCAATGATCGAGAGTTCCCTGGACTGCGCCGCATCGTATACCACATCCTCGGAGACCCTGATTTGGCCCCGCTTGTACCGGTCTTTGACGACCTGGTCTCTCCCGTCGACATCGCCGCGGTGTTTGCGATCCCGGCAAACACAGCGATGGCGCTCCAGATTTTCCCGGGGCTCGACTGCTCGTTCCTGCGCGGAACCATATGGGTAGACCGAGGGCGCACCGATTCTGTCAAGTTTGGCAGAATACAAGTCGCCATGGCGCTGGATTCGATGGCGGCGTCGCTGTCAAGATGCCCGCCCGACTTGTGGCCCCGCACCTCGGCGCACAGGTCTTTGGCCTGGGTGCGAACGGTAGATTCGTGGTTGGAAAATCGTGAGCGTCCAACAAGGGAGACTGTGGACTTTTTTAACCTCGTTACAGAATATGTCGTCAACTGCGCACACGACCACTTCAACTTGCATCCAATCCGAAACGGTAGGCTCGTTGTCCAGCCTCTCCAGTATAACGACAAATCTGAAGATAGTCGTTCAGATGATGTATTACCGAAACGGCTACTTTGGCCACACCTGCCTCGGTACGGAATGCGCACGCCCGATTGACCCCGTTACTGGGCGCCGCGTCACGGGCAAGCGCTCTGCAGGCGGCGATCGTGATTGCGGTACGACCATGTCTCACTTTGTCGAGACCGTCTACGATCTTCCCCCGGAGTTTATTCGGCGCTATGTATATACTAAGCTCATTGCTACCCATCAAGCACCACCACCAGCTCCCACAAGAACGCGGAGGAAAAAGGGTAAGCTTTGGTTTTTCCATTCACGCCAGCTAACCGTGTCCACAGCGCCCGCGTAGACTTTGCGATGGATTTTATATTATATGTGTATCAGTAATACTACGATTCGTTGCATCGTCGATTCACAACAGAAAGTGCAGTGTCCCGTGTTGGCGTTGCGCGAATCTTTAGTTTATTGTTTCGGTACCGGCTTTGAAAGCGTGCTGATATAACACTGCCACTCTGGCCTCCTTCCTTCTTGCACGGATTGCGCCCACTCCGTTCAAATCCGGGGTTTTCCACTTCCCGTACAAACTACGTCCAGTGACCGTAGGGTCTAGCACGGGTCGACCCGTTTGACCCGCGGGTAACAGTCACATGATCCGGTCAAAATCTTTTTGCCCGTCACACCTCAACCGTTGTGTGAAAATAGCGGGTAAATTCGTCCTAGGCTTTCCAAATTGAGCGCGATTATTTGGTGCAAAAGTCATCAGCGCCGGCACAAGATGCAAAACGATGAAGGTGCGACAAATATACCCAAAAGCGGGCCCGATTGAAGAGAGCATCAGTGCCCGCTCATGTGTGATTATATCAGATTTTTAGCTTGATGTGGTTGGGTTCCAGGGGCAAAAAGATTTTGACCAGATCATGTGACCTCTACCCGCGGGTCAAACGGGTCGACCCGTGCTAGGCCCTAGGACTCCAGTCTGAATTTGTACCACTTGCGAACACGCCACCGTTCAAACTTCCAGTGTTCTATGGCGACCTCGTCACATTCCGGCAATCGTCACCGACTCGATGACTCGTTTGCGGTGTTCTGGAATGGCTCGTACCTCGAGAGATCCTGCAGCATTCCTTCCCATGGATCCATGGGATGATTTTCTTCGACCAGCTTCTTTCGCCTCCCTCTATAAAACCTCGAAAGATCTCTCCATGGATCCCCTCAGTATCCTTCCCATGGATCTATGGGACGGTTTGTCCAATCTGCCGAGTCCCCTTCTTCAAGCGGTCCTCAATGCAACTTTGAACTCGCAGTATCCTTCCCATGGATCCCTGGGCCGGTTTGCCTGACGCTCCGTTCGATTGTGGCCTTCCTCTTCCGTCTTCCCTCCACTATCCTTGCTTGGGTCCGATTGTGACCTCTTCCGACTCCTCTTCTATGTTCCGTTCATGTACCCCTCTTCCATCTCCCCTTCATAAAAGTGCCCCCTGGCCCAGTTGGTTAAGCGCACGACGACGTTGTCGACGGTCTTGGGTCCGATTGTGACTTCCCTCCTTGACCCTCTCTTCTATGTTCCGTTCATGTACCCCTCTTCTATCTCCCCTTCATCTGCCCCTTGGCCCAGTTGGTGAAGGCGCACGACTGTTACAACATCCAATCGTGAGATCGCAAGTTCGAACCTTGCAGGGGCAGCTCATCATACTTTTTCGTTTTTTTTTGGTAACGAGCGCACATCCTCAGAATAAACCCACTCCTCACTGACCACTTATCGACACGGCTGATGACGTTCGACGATTAACATCGATAAACTAGCCGGCCACGGGCGGCTCATTTTACGAGACTTCCTTGAAACCATGACAAACTTTTTTTCTTCTCGCGGAGTCCCAAGAATGAAATTCGCCTCAAGAGTCCAAGGGCAGGTGTAACCGTGTTGGTGGTGCAGCTATAGAATACAAATATCTTATGAATACACAACAAGAGGGAAGCAATCTGCTGCCAACACTCGCAGAACCAAAGTACCAATACAACACAAAGAATCGAGAATCAAGACGCAGGCGCCGACTCCTGCAAAGGCACCATCTTGTAGGGCTTGTAGGGCTCGATGTCGTCGGGATTGGCCTTGAGCTAGGCCAAAAGGGACTTGTACAATCTGTGATCCACCGCGGCGGCGACACCTAGGAGTGCGCGCTTGGAACTCGATTTCCTACTCCGCACCACGTTCACGTCCTCTTCTTCCAACGGATCCACCGGCATGTCTTCGATAAGAAGCTCAAGCAATGCCTTGAACTGCGGTGTGCGCATCTTTCGTCCCATATTGGAAAGACGCCAAAAAGTGTCCATCAAGATCGGCGGTCCGAACTGGTATACCTTTCAGACTAGGGGATCTCAGAGATAAAAAGGGAAGAAGACTCACCGCCTTGTACAGTTGCACCAGCCGCGAACGCGCCCAGATCTGATCCTCCATATGTAGACAGTACCACTGGCGAAACTCTTTTTTCTGCTTTTCATCTCCTTCTTAAGTTCGCCTGCTTCAAGTTTGCGTTGAGCTTCTCGAAGATCCCGACGTTTGCGGGTAGTTCTCGGTAGACGCGATGATAAAAAGCTGTTTTCGCTCCTGTCCTGTCCAGGGCCTCCCAGTCCAGGCCGAAGGCGATGACATTCATTTGCTCTAATATGAAATGTTCGTATCGCTGAGCGTGACTGAGGTCTTGCAAACCTATAAGGGCCTGCCACGAGATAAGCAAATTAGACCTGTATTTGGGAGCTGTAGAACACATACACCGTGATTGGCGACAAGCCGATCTTCAGGAACGTGTCCCTTGGCCATCCATGTTTTTATTCCATTTTTCTACCTCACCGCCTGAAAACCACTCCACGGCGATGGGGTGTTGAAGTTGACCGAGAGAATCGAGTATGCATGGGCCGCAAAGGCGCACTGATAGGAAAATATGTGTTTCCCCGCCAGACATGCTGACGAGGGAACCAAGGTCCAAAGAATCAAAAAAAAAAAAAATCCTACATTAAGAGCGTCTCATACCGACATTCAACAACGTCCTTGGGAACCCCCGGTTTTCCGTATGTACAGTATACAAACTACGAAGGGCATATGGTATAATGTACAAAGATTTCATTACACGTTCATCTCCAGCTAGATCCAGACGCTCGGACGGGTGATTGGGGTGGGGAATAGGACGAATTTCGACTGAGATACTGCGATTGCGAAGGTGGAGGACCAGGTCGGGCAAAGTACCCGGAGTGTGAAGCCGCAAGAGGGGGAAGAGGAGGAGGCGCCGGCTCCGGCAAGAAGAGTGGGACGGTGGGGATGAGCTCAAAGACGTGCTGGGCAACAGCTCGCGAAGGCCGGCCTCCGGGCTGCATTGGGTCCACGGCGCTCATGACAGCATGCACCTGTGCGTCTTGCACAGTGGGCTCCCCATCGGGGCCCGGTGTTGCCACAATGGTTGAGCCAACTCCCCGACCATCCCAGAGGCAACGGATATCATTGCCCGGGATGATCTGCACCAAGCGTCCAGTCTCAATGTTCCGGATCTCGATGAACCGCGAGTCAAAGAGGAGGATGTAGGGCTGGTGGAGGGCGACTCTCTCGGCATTGCCCTCCCATTCAATGGTAGCTCCCCCACGTCGCGGATCTCCGTGTTTGTCAACGTAGACTCCGAATTCTGTCGTGGTACGTGAGACCTTGCACTCATAATTTTATGTCCAACGCACCGTTGTAGCACAACAGGAATCCGTCTTCGTTTGACCGGAACATTCCAATGGGACGACATGCATCACATCGCTTCGATAATGCAGCAAACCTTGCATCATCTCGTAGCGGGATGGTGACGCTTTTGAAGCTGCGACAGTGTCAGAAGAAAGTCACGTAGCATTCTAGCAACCCACTCATTGAGATCCATAATCTCAAAGCCCTTGGTGCAAAGGATGACAATCTTGGCCTTGAGGAAATACAGGTCGAATGATTCAGATGGCAAGAAAAAGTCCTATACGCTCATTAGTATGTGCATTGTTTCATAAAGCAGCACCCACTCTGTAGATCCGGAACCATTCCGACTTCGTTGACCGGAAGCCGAGACGCGAGCCCAAGCCGGCAGGAGCCTTGACCTTTTCGTTGATCTTGTCCCCCACGGGCTCCAGGACACGGAAAATGCTGTCCAGCTGGGAAAAGCTGTGAGCCTCTAGCACGTCCAAAGCCCGTTTGCACATACCCCCTTCTTCTTCATATAGATGACAAGCGTCCGGTTGTGGAGGGTGCCGACGCTGAAAAAGTGCACGTCTTTGGTCCCATTCAATTTCTGCGGCACCTGCGACGTGTGCGTGCCCTGCGGGGAAGAGGGCACCAACGCCTCGATGTGGTAGGCGAACAATGACTGGACACAATGTCAGACACCACCGATCACAATGATTCCAAGCGCACTTTGTCGGCCAAAACGAGGAAGATGCCAAACTCGTCGAGCATCGCACACTGAGTCACCATTTTGAGATGCAAAACACGGCGCATAGCTGCAGGATGATGAGCGCGAGAAGGATCCGCGAAACTGCAAGACCTACATCTAGGATCGTGGCGGAACCCAATCCACACGCCTTCCGCGCACCCAATGGCGACCAAGCCGCGTCCGTCAGAGGTATCTGCGTGGTGTCAGCATTCGGTGCATCACGACGAGAGACAACACACTGAAGGGAACGGAGCAAGTGACCTTGCCCGTAAACGACGTGTCCTGATTCCACTGGGGCGACGTCGAACCCACTTGGACCGAAGGCACCAAGAAAGTGTCCGCGCTCAACGTTTCGACCTCAAACACCTTGTTCGACTCCTGCACGACCTTGCGGATCCCAATCGCCTCTTCCAACTTTTGCTTCCACTCCGAGCGCGCCTGCGGCGTATCGGAAAAGAGAATGTGCGGGCCACCCAACCGGCCATTGTGGTGAATGGTCCAGGGATATACGACCCGCGAGTCGCTGGCGCTGTCGGGGGTCGCTGAGGCAACTGTACCGTTAGGATCGTGACGGTCTCCGCGCTCTCCACGCAGATTGCGAAGTAAGCCAGCACCACGTTGTGTTGGCGGATCAGTGAAGTTGACTAGCGTTAGTAGATCTAAAGGAATCGGCTGGAGAATAGTGTCAGCGCGAACCATGTATATCGCACCAAGACTTACTCGTCGATTGACTTGGTACTTGGTGACCCCGTCCCTCTCCTTGGGCTTGGTCATCACCACTATGGACAATTCAGACTTGCATCAATGACAAACCAGCATGCTCACGGTAGTTATCAAACAGCACCACAAACAGCTCGCTCCACCCGCTCCATTCCAGCGAGGGAATGGTATTATCAGGCTGCCGAAGGACCTTGCCCGCAAATATCAAAGATCGGTTCGGGTCGAGCAGGTCCATGTCCTGTGCTTGGTGAGCATGGACCATCACACAACAAGCAAGACACGCACGATGCCCTCTCCTGGTTTGAATACGAGGTTGGAGTTGTACCGCCAAAGCTCCACCTTTTGCTTCGCTGACACCACACCCGGCTCGGTATCCTTTCCGAGCGCCTTGATCACCTCGAGCACCTGCGGAATCTCCTTGCGGTCGTCGTGGCCATTCGGGGTCTCGTCTAAGATACCCTTCAGCAGTAACTCGTATCGGAGCAGCCTCGGGATTGGCCGATTGATAAAGTTCTTCATGTCAAGCCGGTGCGCGTCGGGATGCCGGACGCATTGCTGCATTAGATTGAGCGCACCTCCAATACCATAACGAAAAAGCACATACATCAACAAAGTTCTTGAAATCAGGGTTGTTGGCCATCTCGTCGTCGATCCGGTACGCCGCGATCGGATAGTTGGGGATGTACTCCATGTACACGTCGCGGAAGTTGAGCGCCGCGTCAAACATCGCGGCGGTGACGCTGCGGATGGTCGGGTGCTGCTCGCGCTGAATCTCCTGGAACTTCTCCACGAGCTTCAGGTGGTGCGCGTGCAGGTCCGAGAAATTATGGAACACGTCCTCGATGAACTGTTCCAGTCGCTCCGGCGCCATGATGGGCGGTCGTGCTTCTCGCAGCGGAATGATGTACATCTGAAGGGACGCGCTCAGTAAAAGGCGGCACGCTATACTCTCCACCTCACATTTTGTATATTCTCCAAATCCTTGACGTACGCCATCTCACCCTTGATCAGCTCAAATATGATCCTAGAAAAGAGTCAACCGAACTGCGCGCGGATTCTTGCGTTACGAAAAGAACGCACGACTGGCGCTTCTGCTCCTCTTTCGGCATCGCCTTCCGGACCTCGGGCGAAACGAGGTCGTGCCACTCCCACTTGCCCGGCGTGCCCTTGCCCATGGCGGACTGGAACGTCCGCAGCTGCGCGACGCTCTGCAGGTTTTTGATAGCACCAATGGCCTCGAGCAGATAATCCGCGTCCGGGTTCCCCTCCGCCGTCTCGTGGTAAATCGCGTCGAGCAGCACGGGGTACTTTTGCAGGTGCTCCGCCGGCCTATTCAGGAAGTGTTTGAGGTCGAGGCGCATCGCGTCGCCAGCGCGAGACGACTGCCGCGAACAGTGCTACAGAAGAGCGTCATTATTATCTCGCAATTAGGCAAAGGAAACGCTACGCACCTCGAGGAATATGCGGAATTCGGGGTTTGCGTCCATCTCTTCCTTCAGGCGCTTCTCGGCCAGCGGGTGGTGCCCGATATAGATGGGGTACGCAAGTCTAAACTCCGCCGCAGCTGCGAGAAACACGTCGCCTGCAAGCCGGCATTAGTTAGTATATAATTCGAGGGGCTGCATGAAAGGAAAGACCCACCAATCCGCTGTATGACCGGCGCCTGCTCTCGTTGGCGCACGTACATGACCTCGAGCAGTCGCCGGTTGCACTCCCGTAGGTCCAAGATATTGCCGAACACCTCGTCGATAAAGTCCTCGAGCCGCTCGAGTGGGATGACAGGGGGAATCGCCGTCCGCAGCGGCTTGAGGAAAACCGTCTCGACGGTGTCGAGGTCCTGTACGTACTGGTCCTCCTTGTTGATGAGCTTGTGGATGATCCTGGGAAAGATATGAGATACGCTGATGAATATGCAGCACTACGAACGTCTGGCGATTGATCTCGCTCTCTGGGAGCTGCGTGAGCACCTCTTGGGGGACCGTGTGCGACCACTCCTCGCGCAAGGGCAACGCAGGGGTCTCCGCAGGACCCGCCGCTGGAGCGAGGAATGTGTTGCCCTAGGACAGTATGAGTGCCTGGACAGAAGACCGAAGAAGAAACGCACCCTCCGCGGACATCCATACGAGTAGCACGGCACCTCGTCCCCACAACTCGGGGAGTAGCATTTGGTCAGCATGGTGACGACCCCAGTCGGGAGCTCCTCGCGCTCGGGGGCGGCGTCCGACCCGCCCTCCTGGTCGTCCAAGAACATGTACACGTCCTCCACCCCGTCCTGGAGCACGCGCCCGCCCCACTCGACTTCGTAAAAGAAGAGCTGGCTCTGGAGACTGCGCGCGACCTGCAGCGCCGCGCGCCGGTCGCTCGTAGATATCCCGTGGTTGACCGCGAGCTCGCGCTGGATCTGCGCCTGGATCGTGCTGACGATGTCCTTGCCGGTGAACGCGCGCGGGTACGGGATGCTGCCCTTGACGTGCGTGCCACGGGGGACCTTGTCGCGGAGCTGCACCGCAATGTGCGATAGGAGCGAGAAGTTGACGAAGCGGGTCTCGTCCTCCTCCTCGTCGTCGTCTTCCCAGTACCCGTCGGCCTCGTCGTGCAGCTCGAGGGGGCCCCGCGGGGCATAGCTGGCGAGATCGCGCAGCATCTCGCTCGGCCGCCGGTCGACGCCGCTGGGCCCCGCGGAGAGAAACTGATCCGGTTCGGGGCGGTACGCCGACGGTGGCGGCGCGCCCGTGCTGTTGGCGGAGGTGTTGCGGCTCAGGGACTGCGACGACACCGAGCGGGCGTATTGCGGATCGTTATCTACATTTTCCTAAGGGCGCGCAGATAAAAATAAAAAGATGGCTACTCACACGTTGGCGTCAGTTTGAACTGCTGGCTCTCCGCGAGCGGCTGCTGGCCATTTGTGTACGAATCGTAGATCTCGGACGTCGGGGATCCGGGTTTGGTGGGCGCACCGGCACCTGGGGGACGATACGATTGCTGGCGCGACATGCCGCCGTAATGGCTCGTCGTGGCTGCCGCTCTGCCCGGCGCAGAAGGCAAACGGCGCATGCTCCCAGTGGTTGCCTGCCTGAGCAAGTCGGACGCGGCCCCCGTCGGATACGAGTCGACACTTGGCCGTGGCGACGGCGCACCGCTCTCATACGGATCAGGTTCAGGCATAGAGATGCCAATGGACGAGGAAGGAGAAGTAGGGGTGGGCGGCAGCCGTCGAACACCGCCCGTAGATGGTCTGTGGGACTTCTGGGAAGGTGCATAGTACCCTTCGCCATCTAGACAAGTCAATATAACGTTATTACCGCGAGGATTTGCAGAGCGAGTCTATACATACATGGCGTGGTGGGCGAGGACGACGATACGGTCTCTGTATCCGATACACCGTACGCACTGTAGACGGTGTCGAGCTCTGTGTCCACTGCAGGGGTATCCGCAAATCCAGCCCAGACCTGGTCATAAAGCTCCTGGAGATCGCGGTCCACAGGCGAAGCAGGTCTCCCAGACATCATGGCCGTCGACATGGGCGTACAAGATAGAGCGCTGGAGCGCCGGTGGACGAGGTTAGTGGGTGAATTTGGGGTGAATCTAGGGTTATGAGTGTCGGTGTAAGGGTGTGTCCGTTAAGGCAGTCACACCCAAGTCCGATCAAAGTCCAGGCCGTGCACTAATATTTAATTCTCCATCCAATACAGGCTCATATTGGACACCAGTCTTCCGTTTCGAGCGCATAAAATATCCTGTCGGACCCATTGTATAGGACATCGAAATGGCTACGGGACACGACAAAAAGCAAGTACAATACCAATACATACAGAATAGTCTCGAAGTCTTCAAAGCGCAGTCCCCCGCTCGAAACTTGCACGAATCTCCGCAGTATATTTGTCGTAATACCGGGCAATCTGGAGAACGATGTTAACAATGGAACGGGCCAAGGCGGAGCCAAGCGCACCTTCTTGTTGAACACCCGATTGTGCTCGTTGATATAGGTGATATCGCCTTCCTCTTCGTTGGGCCGCTTGCGGGAGAACTTGCTCTTCTTGTCGATGCTGTAGAGAAAACATTAGAAGAAGTAAAAATACCATGAAACACACGCACTCTTTATTAATTTTGCCAACGACCCTATCGATCGCGTCCTCTGTTGGCTTGCTGTCGCCGTAAATAAGCGTGTTGGCATCGCGGTACAGATTTTCCGCCGCCAGCCGTTGTTCTGCCGCCGTGGGTATCAACTGGAAAGCGGCGTTAGGTGGATAGACCGAAGAAAGGATGGTACTTGCCTGTGAAGACGATGCAGTTGGGTTGAATGCAGTGAGGGAGCCAGGAGCAAGCCCCATTGCAAGCTCCTTCTGACGGTTGTACGCCGCCAAGTCAGGCTTGATGTGGTCCAGGTCTTTCTTGTACCGTCTCCGCGCAGCATGAGCGTCGTCTACCTTTGCGTGAGCATGCCGAGTCTGCGAGCGTGGAGGCTCATAACGCACCGTGGAACTCGAAATCCGCCCTCCGGGCTTTCCTCGCCTTCTTCTTTTCCCAATAATCATTCTCCTCAATCGTCCATTCCCAGTTTTTGGCGCGCTCCACGGCATCGGGCTCCCCGCGCTCCTCCGCATCCGCCTTCGTACGCAGCGTCTCCGCGAGCTTGCGCTGTTTCTCCAGCCTTGCCGCATCCCGCGCACTAACCTGGGCCTTCGCAGACTCCTCCACGAGCGACGCACGGTTCGCTTTATGCGACGCCGCGCGCTTTTGCCGCAACTGGTCCATCTTCGCTTTCCGCTCCTCCATAGTCATGGTAGGTGCGGACGACTCGACGCCGGTCATGGCGTCGTCTGCAGGTGGCTCCGGGGGTGTTTCTGCAGGTATTGACTTGGTTTCTGGCGGCGGTACACTAGGTTCGTCGTCCTCCGCAAGCTCATCCTCCTCGATAGCGACTTGCTCCTCCTCTTCCTCGACGACCTGCTTTTTCTTGGGTGCAGCCTTCTTCCCCCGTTTTGACGTTCTTGCAGCGGGCATTGTTCAGTGGTTCGGTGTAAGTCCAAATTGGGACATCGGATAAACTTGGCCAAATAACTCCTATTCTCTCCTTTCGACCACCATGACACGCAACACTCACTGAGGCCCGATCGTAACAGCGATTTTGGTACCGATACCAACCTAAACCAGCCATCTCGTTACCAGACCAACTCAGCACGCTGGTTATGATAACCGCCAACAAGTTAAACGACGTTTTTTTCAGATCCCAACCCGGAGGAGGAGGAGGCGGATGAATGCTTCCCCGCATTCTGCATATGTCCCTGGAATTTCCTCCGTATCGAATCCTTCGACAAATCTGATTCTGCACAGTACTCTGTGATGTGGTAACCTAAACATCCTTAGTCTCTCTCGGATCTACCACCAACTTTATCCCGCTGACTTCGTTCCTCTGAAGCCTACCCAACCCGTCCGTGATACCAGCCAGTCCGCCACTCAGTTTCTCGACCCTCGCCGGCTGTAATAATATCTCAGCTCGAACCGTCGCCGCTCCGCTGAATCTACACTCACTTTGATTATTCCCTCCTGGAGAAAATAGCTCATGCGCGCATAGAGCTGCTTCCCAAGGCCTTTGTGCATCTGGACGCTCCCGTAGCTCGCCACTGCGCGCCTACCGTCCTTGAACAGCAGCTCCCCGTCCTTTGGGAGCTCCCAGATGCTCACGAGGGTACCATTCGGCGACAACAGGTCCAGCTCGGTCTGCGTGATAGGCGTGTGCACTGCGTCGTACACCACCCCGATGTCAATGCCCAATTCGAGCTTCAGCTTTTCGACGGCCTGCGCGGTCTCTGCATACCGGTCAATGACATGCGTGGCACCGGGGGACTCGAGGTATGCGCTGTGCTTCAGGGAGCTTGTCACGACAATAGAGGAAAATCTCATAAACTTGGCGATCTGAATGACTTGACATGTGTTGCTAAATGAGCTTCACTTTCCGTGCTCGTGGACTGTAGGACCCACCGAATTGCCCAACCATGCTTCCGCCACCGAGGACTAGAATGGCCTTTCCTGAATAATATCCCTCGGCGCCGTCTTCCCAGAAAGGCTTCAATCCAGCGCCGCCACGCTCACCCGTGGTCGCAGGAGACTCTTGGCCGAGACCCAACGCGGCCGTCGCCAAAGCCAGGGGAATTGACGCGGCCTCTAGAGAGGACACATTCTCTGGGAGCTTGCTTTCTTGTCAGTAAAATGACATATCCACTGCCAGTTTGAAGACTCACCGTGGCTGTCAAATTTGCTTCAACTAAAGAGTACTCTTGGAAAGTGTTGCGCTCTGCAGTGAACCATCCTGACACTGAGTATGAACGAATTACTAGCTGTTTTGGGCTCACAGGACCTGCCTTGAAAGAACCTGCCAAAGCTAGTCAGCGCATTCAGAACTCACTTCTCTGGTCGACACTCACACGCGATCCCCTTTATTGAAATTCGTGACGCCCTGGCCGACATCGACGACGGTTCCCGCACCGTCCTTTCCTACGAACGCTGGGTAAACCTAAACGTCGACTTATCGGTAAATGTCCAGGGCTCGTTGGGGGGAATAGTCAACGCACCCCGCCGGTGAGAATATCTAAGTCGAACACCCCCGTCTGTGTTTTCCACTCCGCCGATTCAGGCCGGTGCCTTCGAGCCTGACGAGGAGGTCGCCTGGTCCAGGCGTCGGGATGGCACGACGGATAATCGTGAATGGTCCGCCCTTGTATGGGATTGCGAGAGACCTTTGTTCTTCAGATGTTGTCATGACTCGAGATTGGAGCTCAACTGCCTATAGATTCGTCCTTTTATGTGCTGAGCGCGTGTGAAGTTTGTCATTTCCCGACCTTGTCATTTCCCGATTGTTCGCTTTTCTCTCGTGGTGTGGGCACAAAGTCTCGAGCGCGCTTTGCAGTCATTCCCCGGTTGTTCGCGCAACAATCTCTGTAGTGTGGCTACGGCTTTGAATTTCCAAGAACTTCGGGCGGGGTTCGTAGTCATTTCCCGATCTTTCGTTTAACGATTGATCAGCGGTAAAAAGCACCATGGATGTCAGCGCAAGCGCACTCTCAGATGAACCTGAATAGACTCACATACTTACTGTTACATTCAGATCCGTCCGCAAAGGTCGTAGAGCTCGCTAATGACAGTATTGCACATGGCGCTTCTATGTTTGATCTACTTTCTTTCCAGCTCAGCTCTGTCTTCATTGCTGGAGCGTCCAGTGGCTGCGAGAGACTAAGACAAAGCCACAAAACCACCTTCTATATCCGGACGTGGGCGTTGGTCCTTTGGCCCGGCCCGGCTTCAGACTGTCGCGTGACGTCACACTATGGCTTCCCTTCTCCCTCTCGTCGAGCAGCTCGAACAAGCCATTCAGAGCTCGTCCAACAGCCCTGCAACAGAAACGATTAAGTTTGGACTGCGCAAACGACTCGGTGAACTGATCGACACTCTCCCGACTACGCCGCCGCACACCAGTCAAGACCGCGAGTCGCGCGCGTCATCCGACTCTCCGACTCCGGCCCAGAACGCGCCTCGGTCGCCCGTAAGTAGGCGCGCACTCCGCTATATGAGTGTCCGTGATACTTGGTCCCCCAGCATGGATACGGACAAACGCAGGCCATCGCGGTTTTGGGGGACTTGGACCGCGGAGGCGACGGATTGGGGAGCGGAGAAGAACAGAGCGATGAAGACGCAGACGTGGAGCAGTCGGATCTCTCTCAAACCGACGAATCCGCTGAGGTGGACATGGACCTCATACGACAGATCATCTTTGAAGTTTGTTTATTCTGTACTCTCTGGTGTTTCATACTGCTTATCATCCCTTTATCAGTTCGATCTTGAAGGCCTGAGCGAGATAGAGAAAATTTCCTTCCTAATCCTGCGCGAGTCCTTGAAGGTGATGGAGGAGTGGGAGGCCAGAGAAGCTAGGGAAGCAGCGTAATTTTTTGGTCGCAGTTTTGCCGCTGCGTCCACCTGTGGTTTTCTGATGCTCAACAATCTTCAACCTCTTTGTGCACGTCGATCCCTCGGTCCTTTTGAACCGGGAATGAATCAGGTTTTCTGTTACAAAGCCTTATAATAAAAAGACAGTACTGAACCACATAATTCTGTCGACCTGGATACTTGGCGATAAGGTCATGCCGTGAATCATGGTCAAGTAAATGCAGCTAGCTACTCGGATACCGAGGTGAAACCGTGAAATCCCCCCGCTGGCCAAAAACTCTGTGAGAATCGAAGTGGGAAGATGAAGCAGCAAGAAGAATTTGACACCACCTTTGCTTTCAAGATGAGAGTCAGCCGCGGCTTAAGTAATAGTGTCTGACTCAATACGGTCTTCATCCCGCAGAGTAGGAAGACGCGACAGAACAACAACAACAAAAAACAGGTCGCCTTTTTCCCACGGTTGAGTTTCGAAGACTCGGCAGCAATTCGTCCTCCAAATTTCTGAAGATCGCGGCTTCTCCTATTGTTTTGCACATGTTTATCCGTGTCAGAAATTGAGCTAACATAAGTAGTGTCACATCGCACAGCGTCTACAATTCAAGTCATTGAAAGATAATCAAAACCGTATCTTCAAAATAGGAACGTGGCAAAGGTGTTGGTCGACGGTGGTGTTGACTCTCGGGTCTACCTTTCCGGAAATGTCCACTAGCTCTTCCCTGGATAATTCTATTTAACAACCCCCCTTGTTAGAAGCAACCGGGTTGCAAAAAATAACAGTTCTATCTAACAACCCCCACATGACCTTCAAATCAGTGAACCAGTGCTTTGAGCCGGCTCAGATTTTGAGTCGTAGGGCACCCCACTGTTCATTTATGTGCGACCTATGAATAGTGCGGGCGCTGCGACGACCTGTTAAATTGGTTCTGAGCGCCGTTGAAGCAAAGTGGAACATGATGGCATTCAAGTAGCACTGTCTAGTGCTTCTCCGTCACCGTTGATCTCGCTTTCTTGAACACACGGATTCGACGGGTGCAGGGCAGGGCGGAGTGGATGGAGAGGCAAATATCAGACAGTATGACGGGGACGTCCGGTGCGCGCATACGCTCGTTGACTTGTCTGAGATGCTGACCTGCGGCTCTTCAGGCAGGCAACGCGTACCGGGTTCCGTAGAAGACAACAGTGCTGGGCTTGGGGTTCACAATCCAGCGCCGCTTTCGCAGATCTCAGTGTCGAGCGCGGCAGATTTGACTCGCATAAATTGGCAGCAGGGCAGAGCTAGGTGAGTCCCCATTGATCGAGAGGTGCGCAGGTCATGACGCGGCGGCTTCCGCAGAGTTTTGCTGGGCCCGAGCGCTAGAGATGTAGTGAACCAACGGCGAACACTCAACAATACCGTCGTCGAGAAAGACGGAGCACGGGCAGTCACTTGCTGGATGACGGACTCGTCCCACAGTGAAACCGCCAAGCCAAGTGACCGCAGAGTTGACGCCGGAGAGGATGAAGCGCAAATGGAGTGACAAGATGGCAGAGAGTGGCTATGTTGTAGCGCCGCATTGGGACTTGCGGGGAATGCCGAACGCTGAGTTGGTTCGTGGTTCAACGTTCAGCGTTCAGCGAACGTTCAGCTCGTTTGCAGGGTTGTTAAATAGAAGAATTGTTTTCAAAAACTTTCGGGGGGGTTGTTGAAAATAAAACAAGGTTTAACAACCCGGTTGTTTCTAACAAGGGGGGTTGTTAGGTAGAATTATCCGTCTTCCCTGGGAAATCAAGTCAGTTTTGTTTCTTCTCTTATTATTTTTAGACATAACGACGAACCAGAGTTTGTTTTGCACCTTGACGCCTTGCGGACTTAAGATAAAGTCACTGACTTCGTGCACCTTGCAGCCAGAGATATATGCTCCGCGAAGCTCCTCGGGGTGGCTTTGCTTCCCGACTGCGGCCCACACGAGCTGCCGGCTGCCCTGCTCCGATGTGAAGGCCACTATGCGCAAGACGATGCCGATAATTAGAACTTGAATACCGGATGCCCTCCTCAGCAGTTCAGACTGGCAGAAGCCAGGATTAACGGTGTCGATGATCAGCGGGATCGAGGGCAAAAGACACTCATTCAGAGCTCGCACAAAGAAGATATTGAGAACTAGAGAGTTGTTAAGTTTATTGGACAGAGTTGAATTATCGATTCGTACGTTTTGTAAGCATATATCTGGATGCCATGTTCCTGAAAGCATGTCAGCTGGAAGAATTCAGTTATATAGAAGAGGTCCATACTTGTCTGTGCAGTATTCTGAGCTTCCTAGAGTCTTGAGAATGTCCGGATTCTCACAGACGTCTTTTTCGATATCGACCCAGTAATGTGTCTCGCTCGAGACAACAACGAGTCTGGGGAGCGTTGAATGTTGTTGGGCAGTTTTGATCATCGCTGGGAGAAGGAGTTAGCCCAGAAGTGGGGTGGAAAGGTCGTTGACTTGTAGTCTATGCGAATCAATTAGCTTCCTGCGCAGAATGGTAAATGGAGAGACGAACGAGGCTTCCCACCCATCTTTGGTCGGCTCATACTTGTCAAGCGCAATTCCTGCATTCTCGACCAGAATATCAAGGCGTCCGCCGTCCCGCTCGAACTTGTCTGTAAACTGCCTCACTGTAACAGATTCGAAGTCGGCGAGGTCGATGATCCATAGCTCCGCCTTCGAGTACTAGCCTGTGATGGACGCCAATTCTGACGGCGCGAGTTACACGGCTGTATACGGCGAAATAAGATAACACAACGCACTGGTCAAGGCGGCCTGCCCTTTAATTTGGTTCCTGCACGCAAGGATGAGGCGTCCAGGATTCATCTTGGTGAAATGTTTCGTCGCCTCAAATCCAAGCCCGGTGTTGGCTCCAAGCACAATCACAGTTTTCCCTGTGAGATCTGCCTTGGCCACGGGGGGCTGCTTCGTGAATTGGTTCTTGAGAAAAGCCCAATAGGTATAACGCATGCTGGCAAGAGAAACCTGGAAAAAGTGTTGAGGAGTTGACCCGGGAAGGACGGCATTTTATAAGAGGAATCGGCCGGCGGCAGGTTGGACGCGTCACGTATATATACGAACTCTGCAGTAAATATCCCGGGGTGAAGATCGTTACTCACAGTGCTTATACGGCTGTACGGTTAAACACCTCACTAACTCGGTTGGACGGTACTCGGCTAGACGGGAGAAACCCTTGACCAAACGTCGCGATCGTTGATCCTGGCGCCCGTAATTATTTAGGGGCGATTTTTTCAAATCACAATGGCTCATCGCGCACTGTGGCAGATTCGTTTCTTGCGAGTCGCTGCTCCCAGAAATGTTGGCTCGCTTCAAGTTGAAGTTGAAGTTCGAAGTCATGGGACCGTGCGACAATCGGGCGGGCCGACCAAGCACACGCTCGCTTCCAACCATCATGTCGCTGAGGTCCGTGAAACCATTCCGCTTGGTCCACAGACGTCTTTACTCCACACCGTCTATTGACCTCGACGCGCTTGACCACTGGATTGCTTCCCCAAAACAACTCGTTCTTGAAGACACGTTCAGCCTCGAACGCCTCTCAGATCTCTATATCACTCTTCCAACCCGCGACGGGAGTAGAACACCATACGCTCCGCCGAAACACGATGCACGGCTTGGCTTTGGATCACATCTTGCCTTTTTCCGCCCCAGAAATGCAGAGAAATATTTACGCCCCGACGGAACAGATGCAGACTTTTGTCCGCCATCGTTGGCCCGACGAATGTGGGCAGGAGGTAGCATGACCTGGAATGCACGAAACCCACTACGTGTCGGGAAATCAGCCACCTCTGTTTCGACTATCCATTCCGTCGAAAAGAAGGGGTTTGACGAGGGACGCCCGATGGTGTTTGTTAAACAAAAAATCGAAATCACGTTAGAGGGCCAAAGCAGCCCCTCGGTAGTGGAAGAAAGGTCCCACGTTTATATATCGGACTCCGTTGCTGTCAATAAAACTCCCCGAGAAGGCAAGTTAAATGACGAGTATTCACTCTTCCGAAATAGACTGACGGCCTATCAGTCAAGGGCATCCCCACAACCACCGATTTCACCTTCACTTTTACTCCGACTTTGACTACTCTCTTCCGGTTCTCTGCCCTTACGTTCAATGGGCACTACATTCATCTCGATAAGGACTACGCGCAGCTGCAAGAAGGTTACCCGGGTCAGTTGTAGTCTCCCTTGCGTAGTTGGCCCTAATTTTTTTGGACTTCCAGAGAGACTGGTGCACGGACCATTGACGGCGCTTATGCTCCTTGAAACCACCATGCTACAGCGGCCCAAGGCGCAGTTCGCGCGTTTCGAGTACAGGGCCAGAAACCCTATCATCGTCAACCAGCCCATGACAATTGCGGGAGTCTGGACAGACCAACACAATGCCACCCTTTGGTGTGTGAACAACCAAGGGGTGGTGGGAATGACAGGTTCCGTTCAACTCGCAAAGTAAGCTTGTTCGGCGGGGTCGTGTACTAATTTTGTATGTAAGAGAACTCAAAAGTCCGGAGTTTCGGTGGGGTCTACGACCAATTTCTTCCCGCTAACTTCGTTTCTCTCGAGCCTTCCCAAGCCTGCCGCGATCCCTGCCAGACCGCCATCCAACTTCTCGACTCTCGCAGCCTGATCTCGTCAGCCAGTTTCTGCATTCGGGGAACGACGAACCTTGACGATCCCTTGCTCGAGAAAATATTCCATGCGCGCGTACATCTGCTTGCCAATGTCCTTATAGAACACAAAGCTTCCTATGGGCGAGGTCGCCCGCCGTCCGTCTCTGAGCTCCAGTGTCTCCGGGATCTCACCTACGCTGACCAAAGTGCCATTTGGGGCGAGTAAATCGGCCTCGGTTTGTGTGACGGGAAGATGCACCGCGTCATAGTCTCATAGATCAGTTCGATCTCGATGTTCAATTCGCGCCTCAGCTTGTCGACAGCCGGTTTAATCTCTGTGTACCGGTCCACCACGTATGTCGCTCCCATGGATGTCAAATACTCTCTGTGTTTGACCGAACTGGTGACGATGATGGGCAAGAATCCCAGATACTTTGCGATCTGGATAGCTTCGCGCCGCTCAAACAAATGGAACTTTGGTCAAGGGAAGAAACTCACTGAACTGTCCGACGATGCTCGCGCCACCGAGAATGAGTATAGGCTTCCCGGAATAGTACCCTTCGGCGCCTTCTTCCCAACAGCGCTTTAATCCCGCTCCTCCGCGACCGCCCGCTGACGTTGGAAACTCTTGGCAAAGTCCTAATGTAGCCATTGAAAGTCCCATTGGGATTGTGGCCGCATCTTGGGCCGTTAGACTTTGGGGAATCTGTGTAGTTCAACTCGAAACGTCGCGGTTAAACTTCAGCAACGCAGATACCTTTGCTGTCAATTCGGCCTCGACCAGCACGTATTCTTGAAAGGTTGTTCTGTCGGCAGTGATCCACCCTATTTTGAATCGTTCGAAGAATGCCTTGTCCGGTGGCGAGCTATACCTTACCTTGAAACAACCTTAACCAGGTCAGTGCGCCGTCCACACGGACGAATAAAACCTTGCTTACACACGATCCCCTTTGCAGACCGTACTTACACCTTTCCCTACCTCTACCACTGTTCCTGCGCCCTCCGTCCCAAAGAATGCGGGGTACATCTACACTGTCACTGTCAACGACATGCAATGTAAGCGAAAAGTTTGGCCTCGTACGTTATTGAACCAGGAAGCATCGAAGACACCAGTCTGCAACTTCCACTCGGCAGGATTGAGACCTACGCCTTCGATCCTGACGAGAATTTCACCTTCCCCAGGAGTCCAAATGACGTGGCGTATAAGCGTAAGAGGGCCGCCCTTGGTAGTAACAGCGAGCACCTTTTGTGTGTTTGCCTCTGACATCCCGTTTGTGGCACTCCTGATTAAGAGGGGAAAACAGCCTCTTATACCTGGTGAAGCACAGTAGTCAGCGCACAATGCGGGGATCCGATTCGGATAGGATAGGATAGGATTGCCGACGCAAGGTCCCGCGTTCGGAAAGGCCGGGTACCGTACTACATACACAAGGCGTCCCAAAGTATGCTACGGATGTATCTAAGTCTCCACCGTTGTGAACTAGCCCGCCTTTTATCTGCTACAATCTCGGCCTATGCGACAATTTCGAACTCCTTCTCAATTGCCATCCATAGGCAGAATGATCAGTGCCAACCTGGCTGTAACCAGACCCAGGAGCCAGGAACCAGTTCTCCAGTTCCTGACATAATTCACCGACATCCGGAAAGTAACAAGGACAAAAGTGAACCGTCTCGCAGTTTCAACTTTGATACATGAATAATTACAGCTAATGACAGTACCGAGGGCGCGAATCGAAAATTGCCGTTTTGGGCAGATTTTGATCCCCGCGAAAGAATTGGCTGTATCTCGCTGAGTTGGGCACATATGGACCTGAAAACTAGCCAGTTAATTCGGGCTAATTCGTGCGCAATTAGTGATAGAGACAGCTTGGGTAAAATACTGCAGTGCAGATCCGCTACATATCCCATGGCTAAATGCTTACGGTCAAGTTGAGACGCGACGTGGATGAGTTTGGCAGACAAACCATGTCACTATGGACATAATATATGCTCCAGAGGTGTAGGTTAGCTCCCTGGGTCGCTTCACCTTCAAATTTGGATCAAAACTGAACTTGATTTGAAAGTTAGAAGTTCAACGAGAATCGCGATGAGACTGTTGGGAGCTCGGACGAGCAAAGCAATAGTTACGGCTCTATGAAAAGCTTTGTAATAGTCACCCATTGCTACACTCAAAAGGCTAGACTTATTGGACAAGCACTGGGACTGCAACAACGAATTCCAGTCTCGGGAGGCTTGATTCATAGGGAACCTGAGATATAAAAATTTACCCAAGCTGTCTCTATCACTAATTGCGCACGAATTAGCCCGAATTAACTGGCTAGTTTTCAGGTCCATATGTGCCCAACTCAGCGAGATACAGCCAATTCTTTCGCGGGGATCAAAATCTGTCCAAAACGGCAATTTTCGATTCGCGCCCTCGGTACTGTCATTAGCTGTAATTGAAAATACTGGACTATAAGTATCATCCCGTCAACCGAGGTTGAAGTGCCTTGGCAGAACCCACATCGCTTCCAATGCGTACAAATCCAGCAGGTTCGACACATACCTTGCCACGCGTGTGGTCACCGCATGGTCAAGGAGCACACGGCCGAGAAACTCCTCGGCTGTTTGAGTATGTGCGGAGTGTTGCAAAGAGGGCTGGATCGCAAAGATGTCGCGGAGAAACGCTGCCCGCAACGGGGTCAGTTCCGGGTGGGCTGTACACACCATGGCGGCATGAGTCTCGTCTTCGATGTCAAGTTGACAGAATCTGCAGAGAGGCCATGCCCGTGGGATGGGGTATTTCCTATCACGATCCGTGGGCCTCAATGCCTCGACGCCAAGGTTGTGGTCCGACAACAGAAAGCGCGTAAAAGCCTTTCGGTGCCCCACATTGACGATGTCGAGGTATTGCCTGAAACGCAGTACTACCGTCCGGAGCTGGCCCTTCTCATCCGTCTCCAGCCGTTGTCGCAGGAACGCTGTCCTTACGGCGCTGTCGAGCTCTCCCTGCAGCATTGCTTCGCAGGATGATTCGACGGCAGAGATGATGTCGTCTATGCCCTCAGCCGACTCAAGCGACGCCTCGGTGCAAGTGACGGGGATAGGGAGCGAAGCCAAGACAGCGCGCAAATCGGACGCCCACGACACGCAGCGCATGGAAGAAAGTCTCAAAGACTCTGCGTACGCCGCGCGAGCGAAATGGTCGTCCTCCAACTGCGCCCAATACTTTGCGTGGTTCAGTGCAATGATCGCACGTCGGTACCGGATGGGAAGCAGGCCAGTTTCAGTGAAAAGGATAGCTCGCATGGACCGTGGCTTGAGACCAAGAAGTCTTCGCAGGAATCGCAGCTGGGGCTTCTCGAGTTTCGCGACGAGGCTGGGTGTGACATCCAACACAACCTCGCAAGCCGATATCAGATGAGGATCGACCCTCGCCATGTATAAGCGAATGCCTTCCCTTGGCGGTAGGGTCCCTATCATCGAGTCCACAGTAAAGCTAGCGTGAGCTATTCCTTGCGCTTTCGACGCCTTTACAGTATAGTGCTTCTCGAACAGATGACGCTTGACGGAGGTGAACCAGATACCAACAAATTTGTACTTGTCGACAAGGGCGATGGCGTTCCCGTTGACGTAGATGGAGGGTGTAGTCCTAGGAAAGGGACCAAAGACCATCCACTGAGTTTTCTCTACGCTGATCACCATCGAGTTGGCACTGCACCACGACGTAAAACTGTTTAGACGGCGTTGTAATCCAGCCGCCGTGGTAGAGAAGAGGGCAACATCATCGGCTTGTTTGATGTGCGACATTGCGATACCTGAGAGCACGATGTCATCGTTATCAGCAGGGAACCACCTCGGGAGATCACCGAAGTATATGTTCCACAAGCCAGGGGACGCGGAGTCGCCAGTCAAGACGCCAATCATGGACTTGAAGGCGGTCGAGTAGCTTCCCCCGTGCTTCACGATGTACAGCATGCGGCTGTATATCATTCGCAGCCAGTCGAACAACGGGCCCGAGACACCACTCCGGTACAACTTTGCCCACAGCGTTGGAAGATCTGTCGAAGGAAAGGCGTTTTTCAGGTTGACGAACGCAACATACAGGGGTTTTCCTTGGGACCAGGCCTTCTCGATCGCGCAGCGCAAGATAAATGGATTGTTGTTGGTTCGGTAGAATTTACGAAAGCCGTTCTGCGAGTTTGGAATAAGATGCTTGAATTCGGCCCACTCCTGCAGCCGCTTGTCGATGAGAAGTGTCAGCATCTTTAGAAGGCAACACTCGAGGCCGACTAAGCGATAGCTGTCCGGGTTCGTCCCGACCTTCCCTTGCTTCAAGATGCCGACCAAGATCGTGGTTAGCCACTTCTGAGGAGAGTCCCCCATGTCCACACAAGCCTGCAGCCTCGTTAGCCGGCAGTCTTCGCAGATTGATACACCAGACTCGCCTGGAACAGCTGCACAAGAATGTCATTTGGAATTTGAAGGATTTTGCGGTAAGACACTCGGTCCACTCCCGGCGCACTTTTGAGGTTGTGCTTACGAATATGCAAGAATTGCAAGACCCATCGAGTCTGCACACGATCCGCAGCCTAGCGTGCGAGGAGGTTTGCCGTCATTTCCAAGGGTAAGACGCGTCGATACTTCCTGTATGTGCAAATCAAACTCTTTATAAGCACATTCGGTTTCGATCACTTTCCTTTTTCGTTGGGTGCGCTCGTTAGCTCCGGGTGCCGTGATCAGCCATCATCGGCCGTCATTTCCTCATCTCTCACCTCAACCCTTTCTCATTTCTCCAGCAAGGGCAGAAAGGGTCGCGAAGCGGCCCTTTCGCACTTGTTGAAAGAAACAATATCCTGGTCATAGATAGGGGTAAAGCAGGCCCGAATTAGGATGATTGTCAAATTATCTAACAGGACAGCCACAAGCTGTCAAAACTTTGGCTTTCTCCAGCCACGCGAGCTTGACGCGAGCGTTGCCACTGTGACTAATTGCCTTGCCCAGTGCACCTCCAACACCTTGTCTTGACCCAACAACGTCTTCAATTCTCGTTCAACCTGTCAGTGGAGCGGTCAGGTGCAAGCCGATGGACCCGCCCGTGCCGTCGTCCCGAAATCCCGCCGTGCGCTGGACCACATGAACAGGACGGTCCGACAGATTGCATTTGGATTGCATAAAATGAATCACAGCCAGGCGGACACAAAAAATGGCTCCCCCGCATACGCTCCTTCTCGCTGCTGCCGCAATCTGTGCGGGATGTGTATCTGGGACTCGGACATCGCTCGCCAAATATGCGGACTGCCAGAGCACATTAAAGCCCAAATCTCAACCGACACTGTTCTGTCCAGCAGGTACCAGGACTCCGCCGCTTTTGTTCTGCAGCTCAAGTGGTTTCAGGGACGCTATATGTGTCTCAGACGGACACCAACGCTCACTTTTCCAGCGTGCAGGCTGCGGTCGTGTCATTGCCTAACGATACATCCCCCGGCTACATTCTTATTGGCGCGGGGACATATCAAGAAGCAGTAAATGTCTCGAGGAAAGGGCCTACCACATTATTGGGCCAGACGGACCATCCTGCGTCCTGTAGGTGCCGCATGCCCTATTGAATTGATATATTTACCTTTTCTCCAAAAGGTGCTCAGAATCTCGTCACAATATTCAACACCACGTTTATAAATCAGACAACACAAAATGCAAGTGTGCAGGACAACGCGGATTCTGCAGTCCTCACGGTCGCGCCAAATAAATACGCCGCTTGGACGGGAGCAGGATATTATGGAGGAACACCGGTCCCGATACCAGATGTCCACAACTTTCTCCCTTTTGCCTTGGTTCGATACTTATCCGAGTTTACAGGAATTCGGGTGTACCGACTTCAAGGCCTACAACATCAACTTTGAAAATCGAGCCGTGAATTTATATCCTTCTGTATTTGCAACCAGATATCTAACGCGGCATGCTCCCAGGCAAATGGGGGCGTTGGCCCAGCGCTGGCGATCGGGATTGGTTTCGCGAACACATCTTTTTATGCGTCTACCTTCCGCGGGATGCAAGACACCATGTTTATCGGCAAAAACGGGAGCGCTGTATTCCGCAAAAGCCAAGTTCTAGGCTCCGTGTATGTCTCTTCCCTCTCCCGACAATCGTCAACTAATACCTCAATCAGAGACTACATCTACGGGTTCGGCACAGCGTATTTCGACCAGAGCTTGATCGGTTCGCGCGGTGCTGGGTGGTATGTTGAATTTCATTTCTAGTACAATGTTAAGTCCTACTGATGTTATTCGCTCAAGTACAACGGCATGGAAAGGCACTCCAAACTACACCAATACATACGGGGCGTACTTTTCTCAATCTTCCATCGTGCGATCACCCGACGCCGATCCATCGCTTGATCTCACCGGCCAGCAAACCCTCGGACGGCCCTGGAACAACGCCAGCGTTGTTGTCTACATGGATGTACGGCGTGCTCTTTCTTTGCCATGCCTGAGTGAATAACGAATTTGCCAGTCCTTCATGGATTCCTCCGTGAACCCCGCAGGATTCCAGATCTGGTCCCCGACGGATCCGCGGAACGAGACAATATACTATGCAGAGGAGGGATCGCACGGTCAGTATAAATTCAGCTTCGGTATGTCGTCCCCTTTGGTGATTGACTTCGGGAATGCAGGACCTGGGTTCAACGCCTCCGCCCGCGTCTCGTTCGACCATCTCCTCACCGCAAAGCAGGCACAAAATTTCACAGTTGAGAAAATATTCGGAGGACTTCCGGCGTGGGTGGATTGGGAGTTTTGACATAATTGCTGTTATTCTTCTTCTCGGAAGAAAAACCTCATGCATCAAGCTTCCAGGCGACGTGTTTGTATGACTCGTATCTTTTTTTTGGTGTGGTCACTGTGGTGCAGTTTAGCTAATCTTCCTCGATATTTCCCAAAAGAAGATACCAGTAATGACACCGCATTGCGTCGTGTAATGACCCGACACCGATCGTATTTCTGACGTGCATTCGCCATCCGTGCAGCTTCAAGGCTTGGGCTGAGATCAAATGATGATCGGGACTATCGGGCTTGGTTCAAATTCGGTGCGATATAACTGCTCCGTCGATACTCGGATCGAAATCATTCTGGCGATGTATAAAGCTTGTCAGGTTGAGCTGACACGCGCATCGCAACAGATACAGGACTTTCTCAGGTTGAACATACACTATCAACATCGACCTTTCCCACGGTTGAAATTGTTGGCAACTAGAGTCCCTGAAAAGGGTTTAATTTTCGCAAGTGAAGCACGAGATGGGGGACATACCGCAGCGCATGCCAGAGCGCATGTGAGCTTGAGAGCCAATAGAGCGATTATGCCCTTGGGGGAAGGGCGTCCAGTCAAAGCGGCCCAGTCTTCGACGGTACGACAGCCATCGCAAAATGACAGGAGCAGATCAGGATCAGCATGCGCCCGAAGGGCACTGTAAGACGCAAGCTTCGTGTCCCGGGACATATATCTGAAAGCCGAGAAGTTTGTCAAGGTGCCACTGCCAAGGGGGAATTCGAAGGCAGCGAGTTCAACCTTGCCGAAATCGCACAAATCGTCTTGGCAGTCCTCGTAGCAGTCGCTGTGATACGATTCCGCTTGGTTCGCATCTGTGTCGCAGAAAGCTTCGCAGGTATTCAGATCGGGCTCGCACGGCGCGACTGCGGTGACGGAGAAGTTCCCGATGCTGCGCGATATGTTCCGCGTTATGTTCACAGACGAGGGAGCAGTTTCCACGGCCGCGCGCACGTGGGCTGCTAGTGCAAGGATAACAAGTAACATACTGTTTACTTTGAAGAGCATGATCTTCGGGGATGAAAAATTAGCGACGACAGTAGAGGCATTGTTGGGCCACTTACCTCTGATATTCGAAGTGGCTTATTGGAAAAACTTCACCCCACGCGAGGCTTTTTAAGCTCCACTGGAGGGTAGAGCTCCATATATCCTGGGCTACGAATTAGACAAAAGAAACGTCGAGCCTGGATATCTCGGGCACAAGGCGTGCGATCCAGACGCTCCCGATCAGGCACCAATTGACTGCTAGGTAGAAAATGCCGCCCAAGCGCCCATCGAGGCGGCGACTTGGGGCTGTCGGAGGCGCTGTTGTTTGGTGTTCCTGGCCATCCCGGCACTTCTGCGTCAGCGCTTGGAAGCTCGCGCCCCGTTTCGATTCAGTTCAAATCTATGCCCATGTTGACGAGCCCGGATTACGAAAAGAAAAATCACAGCAGTCTGAATTCCCCCCACCACTCAATATACTTATCGCACCAAAGCAATAACTTACTTTCAGCTATCGGCATGTTTTGCGCCGAGATCAAATCGTGATCGCGACCAAGTTTGATAACGGCAAGGATAACGGTGTCACGGTGAACGCCGTTTCTCGGATCCCCGCCATGGCAGGGACCCGTCTTTCAACGATACCACGATAGACCACAATGGACTCTGCTAGTAAAGGTCTGACCATCGTTCCTCCCCGCGTTCCTCTCCCCCATCCATGGACGTGGCGCTGGGGGTATCTGAATACTCGCGGGTAAGTAACTCTCCGTGGTTGCTTTCCCACTCCCTCGGATATTTTAAACACTTTGCTGCAGCTACCTGTACATACCTGTCTTCATCCTCCGATGTGCTGGCCGCTTGTTAAAAGCGATCGTGTATCACACGCTGGGCAAGAGCATGTTTGCGACAAGGGAGCTAGGCGCGAGGTGGCTTTTCCACGGCCTGTTGAAAGACTGGGACTATATGCAAGGAGGCCCGGGTGTTCTTCCAGCGTTCTTCTGGTGGAGGTTGGGCATGGAGCCGGACGGGACCACACGGCTCCCGCAACACAGCAAGTGGATGGAGTATAAATTGGATGGGCGCGGCGGCTATGAGATCACAAAACCAGCCGGGCCAAGGCTAAAGACTCATGAAGGTGAGCTGGCATGAATTTTACTTCGAGATGTAGTAGTTGAAATTGCCCAGGGCATGCAGCGACATAAGCTGTATGAGTTCCGAGCTTGGCCGTCATAAGTCAATGTGTACACTGTACACTATTAGTATTCTGAATGTCCCTTCTTTGTTTATTGAATCGCCTTTTGCCGGAATTTAGCCCCGCCCAGCCTAATTGAGACAGGCACGTATGGCCATCAGGTATGGTGGCCTCTGCTTCTTTGACAATGGACGCGTTTTTGACGCGTGAAACACCTCTTTTCTGGACGACCACCACCTACGACCACCCTTGCACTGATTTTCATCCCCTCCATGGGCTTATCAGGCTCAAACAACCCACCCACCACTGGCAATTCCAATTCCAAGTGGTTAAACTATACCCCAGAGATGGTCGCCAGGAGTCGCAGCGCACCACTGAAGCAAAGCACTATTGCCTCCAATATTCTACTGAATAAACTGAACGTTTCGGGGGAGCAGTTGGAGCAAATAAAAGAAAAGTATATGGCGCATGCCACCGTGGACCACCTGTTCGCCGTTGAGGACAGCGACCAGCTCGTTGCGCGCACAATACTGGCTCAGCATGGGCTCGACGCCGATGCCTGTGAGCGTCGGGATAACCGCTGGTCTATCCAGTGGAGCCGATACTCCAATGGAAAGGACGCGAAAGCGGGTACCAAAAGGGTCTTATACCTCTGGTACGATGTTCTCTCTTCTACTTTTGTTTTTTGTCTCATTGAGTATCCAGTCGCTGCGGCAGTCGCCACAAATCCCATAACAGAGGCACACCCGTCTACACGTCTTGTCTCGCACACGGTGAAATCACCTACGCCGTCGATTCGCTTAAAATTCTACGAATAAGAGGGTACCTCCAGCATAACGAGGCATGTGAAGAGGCAGAATCCTCACGGGTTTCGCTCCCAAAGCAGGCATGGGCCCGGGCAATGGATGAATTGGACGATATTGCGCAGAGGCTCGGGCACTGTGCGGAGTTGTTAAAGCAGAATCCGTTGGAGCACCCGCTCACGACCGCTGAGTACGAGGTTCTAGCCCGCGGGCGGGACCAGCTTGCCGTGCTGCTGGCTGCGATTGACCGGCTTCTGTCTCTTCCTCCTGCGCCGACGGCAGACGCGCCCTCGCCGACACAGGCTCCAGTCCCGATTGGCCCTCGCGGCACGAAACGGACATTGCTCCCTCCATCTTCGGAAAAGGCGTCCGGCGTCCATAGCGTTTAGAACCTAGATCGGTCAAGATGGTGGTACATAAATTTATGCAATTTACTTCATGTAAAGACAGTGCAGGGGGTGGTATATGTGTGTAGTCGCAATGACCACAGCTAATCGTAAATGAATCGTCGCATGCTCCAGATGAGTCGAATGTCGAATTAAAGCGCACTTATCGCGCTGCCAGTTTTGAGAGCCAAGAATCCCGATGGACCTCTACTTATGCGACGGGGCTGACGCTCTGCGGGTTGTGGAACAGGTCCTTGGGATCGATCGCGGCTTTGATCTGCTGCAGACGGGGGAGATTGGTACCCCAGTATTCGAGGGGGCCGTCTTTCAGTTGGGGGCTTCACCAGTGTGTTAGCACCGACATGCGTAGCGTAATGAAGGAGGGATGGACGCACTCGACGTAGCCAGCATAGGCACCAAAGTTGACTCCGGGCATGGAGTCGGTGATCTTCTCGCTCATGCCGGTGACGAAGTCGATGGTTGTGTCGGAGAGCGAGCCGAGGCCGACGGCGTAGGTTTGCAGGTAGAACTATCCCGGTTATGAGTTTTTTTCCAAAGAAGATGTGGTCGAGCGGAACAGGAACGTACCAAGGCATCGCGATGGCCGTACGCGGTAGCGTTGGACGCAACGTCGTTGACCGCTCCGCCCTCGACGTCGAAGATGGCGAACCAGATCTGCTACGTGTAAATTCAATGAACGCGACGGCCAGATGCGGACGTACGAGGGTGCCCTTATCGGCGCTGTCGAAGTAGTTGAACAGGTCCTGGATGCCGTTCGCGGGGATGAGGGTCTTCGGCGTGAACGTCAAGCTCTTGCTGTAAAACGCGCCGGACTAAGTGCACATGTATCAACACCAGCGCCGCGATTCTGATGGAGAAACACATACGACGCCGCCGACGAGCTTGAGCGCCTCGGTTTCGGCCCAGTTCCCCACGGCGCCGAGCCAGTTGTCCAGCACAGTCACCGAGACCGTGGCGTTCTGTGCAAGACGCTGCTCGAAGTTGAGCGCCTTGTATTCCGCCTCCGTGCCAAAGTACGTTCCTACAATCGTATCAGAAGCTGCGTCGGCGAGAGAGGAAAATTATATTAACCGGAGATGATCATCCCGAGCTCGAAGACGACGACTTCCGTGGCGAGTTTGCGGTCGAGATTGGGGTCAGAAATAATGGACTGCCATGTGGCGAACGTCGCGGCCATGGAAGCGTGTTTCCCGACCCTGCGAGCGGTATGAGCGGGCGAACGTCGGGGATGAGGGACGGCTTACTCGAGGGTGTACGAGTACCGGATGATGGACGTTGGCTCCGGGTGCGTCAAGAACACAAACTCAGTCACGATTCCAAAGGACGCGGCTGCTCCTTTCACGGCCTGCAACTCATTGAGCAAATGAAATGAGTAAAAGGGAAGCAAAACGCACGAATAAAATGTCCGGGTTCTGCGTTGCGCTCGCGCGCGTAACCGTGCCGTTTGCGAGAACGATCTCGACTTCCAGGATGTGATCCAGCGCCGCGCCCCACTGGCGGGAGACCGGGCCCAATCCACCGATGGTTGCGTGTCCGCCGATGCCCACTTGCGGACACGTTCCGTGGGCGATAGCGCGTCCACCCGCATCGTGCAGACGCGTCGTGACATCCGCGAGGAGGGTACCGGAGCCGATGGTCGCCTGCCAGGTCGTGTTGTCCATGTTGAATTTCTGGAAGTTAACCATATCGACAACGACGGCGTTGTCCTCGCCTCCGATTCCTGCGCGGGGATGGTCAGCAGATATTCGGCTGTGGCGTAGAGGCGCGCGCGTACCGTAATTGCCATAACTGTGCCCGCCACTACGTGCCTGCACCTTCACCGCGCTCGCGACGGCGCACTGGACGATTTTGGAGACCTCCTCGCTCGTGGTGGGACGCGTCACGGCGGCGGGGGTGATTGGGATGTGCTGGTTGTAGACCTTGACGTCCGCGAGCTGGTAAAAGACGCTCTGCGGGTAGGCTACGGAGCCCGAGCTCGAGACGAAGACATTGTTAAGGCAGAGCTGGAGCGGGGAGCCTGCTTGCGACGCCGGAGGGAGGGAGGCCGTGTTACCCATGAGCGAAGGAAAGAACGAGAAATAATTGTAAAAAGATCGTTCGACGCTTAAACGCGTCGCATGCCTCGGCTACGGCGTCTCAGTATGGTTGGGATGGGCGTACTTAGGAAGCCTGGCCAATATCAAAAAGCGATGAGCGGGTGGTCACCAGATGCAAATCTGCGCGCATCCCCCGCGTTCATCAGAGCTTGGCACAAGGAAGCAGGTGCTTTTGTGGCATTGAATCAACAATTTGAATGAATGCTTTTTTTGGTGAGACGAGATCAAGATTAGATTGAAGACGAGGCCCAAGATGCCAGAAGTGTGCAGGCAGGAAACCGAGTGAAAATCTTTGGAAAATCTTGCAAAACTGCCCGTTGCAGGGTACAGGGCTGCCCGGGACAGTCCAGGGTGCGGTGGATACGAGCCTAGATGCCCTTCAGCCCTGCAATTGAACTGGGAAGCACAGGTTCACATGGACGACGCTGGTCGCCCATCTTTGAGTGCACGTGTGAATCGCGATCTTGGCAGGTCGCGACAACGTGGACTTGTGTTTACATCTATGTACGCGCCGTCGGACTTAGAAATCGCGCCTTCCTCCTCGCCTCATCTTTCGCGGACAAAGACCATCAGTGTGTGAGGTTGCTATAGATGGTTAAAGAAACAGACGGGTGCGTAACCAACAGCTGGGAGCGCATATACTCACTGAACATCCCGAGCCCTCGTCGTTACCATAATAGAATGGCCCGCACGGTTTGATTTTCGACCGCGGGAGGTCGTGGGTTCGATTCCCGCTGGTGCGGCCACGATGTCGGGTCCCGGGTGTGACGTTCAGCCCCGCATCCGCGAGAAATGCAGTACATCCTTCATCCGGTGGACTTCCTGCATTTCATTAACACCAGTAAAGTTGTGGCTTTTTCGTCTTGTTTTCACGTCTCAACCTGAAAGGCATACTCTCAGGATCACAGACCAATTCCAGGACATGTTATTTTTTTCGCGTCCGAACGAGCTTCAAGCAGCCCCAAGAGCTCGCAGGAACACTTTGCAAGTCCTCCTAAACAAACACCATTTGACTTGGAGTAAACTGCAGTGAGCACAAAGAAATCCAGAACAAGACCATTCATTAACGTTAAGTATGATACTAAATGTATAACAGGCAGACAATAATTGATACAGAGCGATGAAGTGCAAGAAAACAATGGGGCGTGCGTGTACAGGCAGAGCGGATGTTGGATACAAGTCGTGCGACGTGAAAGGAGGCGTGGGGGGTATGCGTGAGTACATGGTGGAATCTATCCAATCCGTTCGTTCGTAATGATTTTGGTCGTCGCGCGTCGCTCACTCGCGCCGGCGGAAGAGCGCGCGCATGTTGATCAGGGACGCCTTGCCCTTGGGCGCCATGGACGCGGCGCTCAGGCGGCGCTTGCGCGAGGCGACGGGGGACGTGGGGGAGAGGGGCGACATGGGCGGGGGCGGGATGGGGAACGTCGCAGAGGCAGGCGGCGGCGCGAACGACGACGCGAGGAAGTCGCTGCGCACGTCGGCCGTGCGGACAGTGGGTGCGGGCGCGGCGTGTGTGCGCCCGAGCTTCAGCGGTGCAGGGCGACGGCGCGCGCTGCCCTTGGGTTTCGCCGGAGCGGCGAACTTGGGGCTGCGGGGCACGCCAAAGGCGGCGTCGACGATGAACTCGGGCTTGTGCAGGTGCTTCGCGGCGCGGCGCGGGCGCGAGGGCAGCGCGAGGACGGACATGCCCGGGCGACGCAAGGTGAGCGGGACGAAGTTGACCATCTCCTCGTCCTCGGCGGGCTGCACGAGGTAGCGCGCGTCGAGGTCGGAGTCTTGCGTCGACACGCTCCCGCGGCGCTCTTCACCGGCGAGACCGGCGAGCGCGAGCGAAACCTCGTTCTCCTTCTCGTGCTCGTCAAACTGCACCCACTGCATCTCGTCCTGGCTCGACACGAGCTGCTCCTCGCCGCCCAGTAGGTGCGCAAACTCCCACTCCTCGTCCTCGTCCCACCACAGCCCGCCGTCGCCGTCGCGGAAGACCTCGCCGACACCAACACCAGGCCCCGCGGACTTGGCCTGGTGGGCCATGACGCGCTTGGCGTGCGACTCGAGGCTGCCGCCGTCAGCGAACTGCATCATGGCGAGCTCGTTCGCGAGCGGGGCGGGGCGCACGAATTTGTACTGCGCCTTCTTGCGCTTGGCGATGGTCACAGCAAAGAACTGCGCCTTGCTGGACTTTGGCGGTGCTGGGATGGCTGCGGGCATCGAGGATACGGACTTGGAGCGCGAACGCGTGAGTGCGGAGAGAGAGCGGAAGTGCTTGAGACCGCGGCGTGCTTTCCCAGCAGGGGGCGAGGCAGGGACAGGGGGGATGGGGATGTGTGCGTACGGGTTGGCCGCCGACTTGGGCTGGAAGAACGGCGAGGGGGTCGACGGGGTGATGGGGAACTGAACGAAGACGCTCGAGTATCCGAGGTTCGTGAGGTCAAAGTCCTTGACCGAGGGCGTGGTGCGGTGGCTGGCGGTCGTGGGGGTGTGGATGAAGATGAAGGAGCCGGGGGACGCTGGGCCGTGGCCGATGGACGGACGACGGGCGACGACGGAGGGTCTGCGGGAGAGGCTCCTGCGGCGGGGTGAGCGCGGCGACGGGGAGCCGGGCTGGACGTGGGCGGCCCAGGAGAGGATGGCCGAGTTTGAGCGACGGCGGGGCGGGGTGGTGATGGGGAGCAGGACCTGGACCGGGGGCACAGGGAGGGGCTGGGTGGGGCGGGCCTTTTGCGGGGGTTTGGAAAGGAAGGCAAAAGGTGCGCTTTTATTATCGGAGCGGGCTACTGTTTGTGTCTGACCGGACATGATACCGATTCTGGCGTAAAGGAAGGCGTTTAATTCGGACCCACAAAGCAGACGCCGGCGCGACTTACCGTAATAAAGAGTGGAAATTCGGAGGAGGGCGTGGACGTGAACGGCGTAAGTGAGACTAGCTCTGGAATGCAGAATCACACTCACTAGCCAGCCAACTCTTATAATCCGGACGAACAAAAGAACACCATAGTCCGAAGCAGGACAATAACCCGCTCTTGAAGGACAGTGGCGGCCGTGTTTGCATGTCTTTGCACCCTATTGTTGGCCGTCTCATTGTTCCCCGTACTACCACCGCCGGGCCCCTCCTCGCCCCTTTGGGAACAAGAACAGAGCGCCCGGCACCGCACCAGCCCGCGTTGCTGGTTGTTCTGTGGAAACAGAGGGGCCACAGAACATTTGCTCCATAAACAACAAGGATTTCCTTTTTGGGCCTGATGCGTTCTGGTTCCTCACCCGGACGTAAATTTTGCCTCCGTCAATTCTCTGTGCTGTACACACAATAGCTCGCTGGGTTCTCTACTGCTGTTGTCCTCAACGTTTCTGAAGCAGCAAATCTTAACCTTGGCCTCTATTGTCCGGCCCAGGGAAGCAGCAGGAACAGAATTTGCCTCGAGGACAAGGACTCTCTTGTTCCGCTCTGTTCTCCGTGTTTCCGGGCAAATCTGCGATGCCGCCTTCATCACCAGACAGCCCCGACGTTCACACCGCCCTGTGACTCCGGAAGGGACACCATTTCACGCCTGAGAACGTGACGACGCGTTATTGTGTGTCGCTTGTTCTCGAGAATGTTCAAGTCCGTGAATGGGCGGGTGATTGTGACTTTGCATTCTATGGCACAAATGGAACAAGGATGGGCGGGGTTGCGCGTGCTTCTAACTCTTCAATTCTTGTTTTCTGGACCACGTCGTCAAGCAGGCAGCTCGAATGGACTTGACCTCGGCCTTCAAATTAAGCTTCTCGTGCATGTCGTTCTTGCATGCTCTCAAGCCGTCAGTCCTTCTTGAACCTCTTCTCTGAATGCAAATCAATTGTCCTGTTTATGATTTTTTCCCGTCGCAATATGTTTTATCCTCACAACAAGACAATTATCCGGCCATTCAATGTAACTGTAAGCCTTGTCTAGGTCAGGCAATCCGTTCAATTACCACCCAGTGCAACTGAATATGATGGACTATGCGCTTGGCGTCGTCTGCGACTCGGACGACAGTGCAAATTGGTACTTTGCGGATCCAGATGTAGGAAGGAGTTCAAAACGCGTCAAATCTCTGGTGTTGTGCAAATATATCGGCATGTTTGCGTATCACCTGGTGTTGGTGCCGTCGCTCCCCTGGCTAACGGTGGGGAGTATTCCGGCAGCGATTTTTGTTCTGCATTCGGCAACTGGCGCGATCCATGAAGTCGGACTGGCAGAATTATTCCTCACTGATTGACAGGCATGGCAAAGAAAGTGCACGCCGGAATCCGCGCACGAGAAAATGTCTCACATTCCCTTCGCAGGCCCGCATCTTTATACTACGGTCACAATTGCTCACGTTTGTTTTGGTTTTGTAAGATTTGAACTCAACCCCTTGCCTAACCGGGAAATTCCGATCACAATTTGATCTCGGGTCGACGCATGCCGAACCGGGCTTGCTGCAGCCTGCATGCTGCTCATGGGCTGTATCTCGTTCCAACCAATGGTTTCCTTCGAACCTCATCGGCGCCAACGGATGGCATTGAAACAATGCGAGACTGGAACCAATGCGATATGGAACCGATGCGACAATCTCATCCAATGCACTTTGGGACCGCTGTGATGGAAGCCCTGGACACTTTTAATTTGTCATTTTCACTTTCCGGGTTGCATACTTGAAGACGCGGAGCGAGATTCGACATGCACGGATGTCGAGAACCACGGTCACTGGGGGCTTATTTAGACCGGTTGACCGTCTGTCTATGAATTCTGTCGATAGACACAGTTAAGTTTCGATAGACAGGCTGGATTCGAGCCTAGGGCTTATTCCATGCAGAAAGGGCTATGATTAAGGAGGGCTATGAGATTACCAAAATGAGTACGTTCCTGCCTTGCTCTTTTTTTGGGTGGTACGGGTCCGTTAGGACCGCCAGCAGGGACAACTAACAATTGTCAGCTAGCCTCCCATACTGAAACTGCGTAAGGATCAGAGGATTTACCTCCGTAGAAATGTAGCGGAATACACCGACCAGGGAAATGCATATATGCACGAAGCTGTCAGCAACAGTGTGGGGCTCTGGGCCTACCTATTACGGCCTCGCCGGTTTATTGGCGGGGGGGTAGGTGTTGTTCTTTTTGGCTCAGTACCCACTAAAACCCTGGACAAACGCAGCCAGTTGTCTGGCAAAGTGTCCTTGTCCTTCAGAGTGGACATCCAAGTTTGGAGAACTAGGAGAGGTTTGATTGAAATTTGTTTCCCGTACCGCCGTTGGTTTGTGTGAGGTTCCAGTCCTTTAAGAGGTCAGAACCCCGCTAGAGTCGTCAAGAAACCAAGGAGTTCGCGCACAGAGGTGAGTGGGTGAGGTATTGGATTCGAGAAAACTTAAGAACTACCTACTCACTAGCTACATTAAATAGGATTCTACGGTACTGCGTACATACGACAAAAAAGGAGATTCTATTAATACAAAGCCTTCGCCGCAATCGCGCAGCTGAAGGCATAGTTCTCGCAGTTCAACCACGTAGTTGAAGACGTGGTTGAACACGTCGCGCCGAGCCGCCGCTCGGACATCACCGGATGCCGTGATGCCGAGGTCCATCCCTTACATTCGCCCTTCAAGGCTTGTTCTCACAAACCTTCCACCTGTGGACCTCTGCATCAAACTCTTCTTGTCTATTCTTTCCAAGCCTGCTCCATATATAGTCTCTGTCTCGCCCTCCAGCCGATGATGTCCACGATCCGATCGAAGGTCGACTCTCAGTGCACCAACATAGTACTCTGAGTCGTCGCTCGAATCGGAGTAACTATTGTTGGAATTCTCTTCACTGAATTCCGATTCTTCTTCATCGTCTGTATCTCTCAGCCCTGCGCTCCCGGAGTTCCGAATTTCATCGTCCTCCGACTCGTTCTGTTCGCTGGACCTGTCCGATTCTTCGTGGTCCGCAAACCGCGCAGCCAGAACTTCTACTGGGGGATTCGGCTCAGCCTCTGGACAATTTCGACTCAAATGCCCCTTATTCTTGCACTTGAAGCATCGGCCTTCTTGCCGTAGTCGTAGATATTCATCCTGAGGCAAAGAATTCCGACGTCTGAACTGGCTAGGAGGTTCATTCTCTTCCTCTTCCCCTGCAGACTCAACAGCAGTTGCACCCGATCCAGGCTCTATTTCAGACTCTGGGTTACTGTCTTCTTCATCCGCACTTGGGGACCTCTCCTGGTCCGTGGCAGCGTGAGTGGAATGCACGACTTCGGGACTCGGGTTGCAAGTCAAACCCTCTCTCTCCCGTTTCAACGTCTTCCTTGCTGCCTCGCGACGGGACGCATATTTGACAAGTTTCTGAATGGAGCTCCGCTCCGGATCCAACCCCTTCTCTATGAGGTGCAACCGAAGGTGGCTTCTGATTCCAGTCCAAAATATTTGCCTAATCTCCCGTTCTGTCACGTCAGGAAAGCGCACGGCCAGTGTCTCAAGATCCCGTTGGAAGTCTCGTACATCATTCTTGCCTTGTTTCGCCCCGGTGAGTTGTTCTCTCAACTGCAGCTTGAAATCCGGGGGGAAACAATAGTTGAACAAGGCCTCGTAAATAGACTTCAACGTCCAATCCTTGTGCCGAAGCGCGACATGCTTCATGAAGAATCTACTGGCTTTCCCAGACATGAAGTTTACCAGAATCTTAATGACCATTTTGTCACTAATTCCGTTCCATTCGCGCCAAGTGTCAACTTCGTACGTCCATTGATCAAAAAGATCCAGGTCCGCCCTTCCATCGAAGGTAAACGGCTTTTTGATCTTCACGCCGCGCATGACTGATTTCCATGATGAGTTACTCGATTTCCCGAGCTCTTCAGTGTCGGAAGAGCCGGACTCTGCCGGATCGTCACTGCCTGATGAAGAGGACGAACTCAATGCAGCGGTAGTGGCTCGGAACCAGTCTCCTTCAGGTATTTCAGAATTCTCTCTCTTGAAGTTCTTCACAGGCACTTTCCGCCTATCTGAAGAGGACCGTTCCTTATGCTTCTTTGTCCCGCCATGCATGGTTCCTTGCTTCGATGATCCCGCATGCCGATGTCGATCGTTTCCGTGGGTGGACTCATCCGTGTCTTGACTGTCATTAACCACGGAAATTTTTCCCATCCCGCAGAAAATTACGGGCCCTTCATCCGAGTCAGTGTGGTCTGACGTTGAGACTGATTCAAGGTCAGAGCCTTCCTCAAATATTGCAGGCATCATCAATCCCTGTACGTCCTTTCGGACTAGTTTACCAGTGTTCATGCCCATCGGTGACTCCAGGCCGGATGATTTCCACGATGGCAACGGCCCCAACTGATCTTCAGTGTTCAAAAGCTCGTTCCAATCTTCCATTGTAAAATAATTCTCATTGATTTTCTGACCAGAATTATTTACAATGTGCGCGCCCTCCATGTCACCTGGTCCGGCGTCGACTCCGGCCACCAAGACTCGGGCTCTGCAGCTGTACATGCTGCTTCTTGTCTCCGCCACTTTGTCCCAATTGGCCAAAGTCGGAGCAGATTCTGCCGCGAGCAGCTTGCTCCGGCAATGTGGGAGGTAAGTCCCTTGTCGTTGTTCTCCGCGAGGTGCGCCTGAACAAATGCGCCCTCCGACCGGAAGATCGTCCGCGAGCAGCTTGCGCAAACGGAGATCACAGGCAGCCGAGTTGTCAACGGTCCATAGACCGGGCATCTCAAGGCGCTCTAATTCAGCTGCCGAGGCGTCAACACATAAAGTGGACTCCTCGAGGCGCTCGGCAGCCGAGTTGTCAAGCGTCTCGGCAGAGCGCGACATCTCAAGGCGCTCTAATTCTGCCGAGGCGTCGACGCATGATGCGGACACCTCAAGGCGCTCCACATCCGAGGTATCAACGCGGGAAGCGAACACCTCAAGGCACTCAATATCCCCCATCCAGACCGCATCGACCGTCCCGAATAAAGGCGACAGGTCCAGTTCAGTGATGGGTGTGGGGGAATTTGTTGAGGAAAGACTCACACAATCTTTCCACGGGTTGGTGTCATCGAAGCCGTCGATGGCCAGACCAAAACCAAGTACCACGGATACGGTACCGTCGTTCCACGGGTTGGTGTCCTCGACAGTGTCGAAGGCCACACCAGCTACAGCCGCCTCGGACGAGGTCTGTAGAGCATTGAATTCAATAAAAACCATTCTGCAGAAAATGAACCGTCGGGTGATCAATCCGATAGTCAACGAGAAAAAACAATCCAAGTAAAAGGTATCACTCAAAAAATGTGAGGTTCCAGTCCTTTAAGAGGTCAGAACCCCGCTAGAGTCGTCAAGAAACCAAGGAGTTCGCGCACAGAGGTGAGTGGGTGAGGTATTGGATTCGAGAAAACTTAAGAACTACCTACTCACTGGGTGACTATCCATAGCAATAGAAAATTCTTCGTGAATATCTGAGGGGTGCCAGCGATGCCGGCATACCAAAATTTTTAAATATGCAAGTATTCTAGTCGTTTGGGTTTCCCATAGCGAATAGAGGATAGATTTGTGAATATATATTGTTTTTTTAACACTGTCTACAACAGGACAATCAACGCGTCTCTTGCGACATCTTTCGACGCGTCTACGATGGGTCTCGACGCGAAAATCATCTACCATCGACTCCAAGACATGGAGGACGTTGAAATCGATGAAGAACCACTCATGGCAGGCACTGCCGTGGAGTTATCGCTCTCGGCGAAGCACATAGAGGCTACGCACGGAGTCGCGCATACCCACGGAACACGGGGGAGGAACCGAGGTGGTTGTGATGGCTGTCATGGCCGTGGACCGAGCCCGAGAGTGTGAGCCAAGGAGCGCCCGAGCATACTGAGGCAGTCGGTTGGCGGTAAGAGAGGTCAACGTGATGGGTGACGACCGTGACATCAGTGACATGCGGCCTAAACGGGCAACGCAAATGGACGAGATCCGTTTATTCGAGCGTCAGAAAGTCTGAAGAGGGGGTAGGGACCCCTCTACAGAATAAAATTTGATTAAGCTCTGAACGAGGGTCCAAAATATTCAAAGCGAGATCTGGGCCCGATGGGGTCCTGACAGCTGCCCCGGCATCGCGGCAAACTGAGCGAAAATATTTCCCAGAATAAATCAAATGCTATGGATAGTCACCCAGTGGGTGACTATCCATAGCATTAGAAAATTCCCCATGAATATTTGAGGGGTGCCAGCGCTGCCGGCACGCCAGGATATACAAATAGTCTAATCGTCTGAGCTTTCCATAGCGAATAGCCGAGGTAGGTTTTGAATATATGGATTACTTGTCTAAACATCGGCAATCGACGCGTCTCACTGCTTTCGACTTCTTTCGACGCGTCTGTGGCCTATCTTCGGACAGAAATGGGGGCAACCTCTTCCCTTGATGTACAGCTGTCCATGCAGCCCGCCTTTTTGTCTTGGTAGGTCCAATTGGTCTTCGGCAACGGCGAGTGCTGCCTTGGACTCTTGCTGTCGCGAGACCAGTGGTTTTGTGGTGCATATGAAGAGTCGCGTAGATCGTGATCGCCATCGAGCATGGCACGAGAGTGAGCCAGCGAGCGCGATTGTGCAGAACAGACGTGGACGATGGAAGAGGGAGGTGTTACGCTGTGACATCAGTGACATGCGACCGAAACGGGCACGAGAACAGTCCGAATCCGTTTATTCGAGCGTCGAAAAGTCTGAAGAGGGGGTAGGGACCCCTCTCCAGAATAAAATTTGATTAAGCTCTGAACGAGGGTCCGAAATATTAAAAACGAGATCTGGGCCCGATGGGGTCCTGACAGCTGCCCCGGCATCGCGGCAAAATGACCGAAAATATTCGCCAGAATAAATCAAATGCTATGGATAGTCACCCACTAGCTACATTAAATAGGATTCTACGGTACTGCGTACATACGACAAAAAAAGGAGATTCTATTAATACAAAGCCTTCGCCGCAATCGCGCAGCGCTAGCTGAAGGCATAGTTCTCGCAGTTCAACCACGTAGTTGAAGACGTGGTTGAACACGTCGCGCCGAGGTACCCAATAATAATTCCAACCTGCTTGTTTTGAAAATTTGTGATTGCCTCGCCCTCAGGGGGGCGATTCTGGGCTTTCGATTATGGGATGGCTATAGAGTTGGTGTTAAAGCAATACAATTTGCAGACCCTCAAAAATACGTGATATCCTGGAATGGGTGAACCTTCACAATTTTGGCAAGGGTGAATATCGAGCGGTTACGGCCAGTGCTTCCATGTGATCGCATTCTCCGGCAATTTTGTACCCCGATTACGGTCACCCAACTCCTGTAACATTGAACTTAACCTACTCCCAATCAGCCAACCTGCCTGGGAATTCCCGATCACGATTTGATTTCGGGTCGACGCATGCCGATCGCCCGAACGGGACTGCTCGCTGTGGTACCTCGTTTCCATCCAATGACCTGTCTACTTCGCACCTATGGATGGCCTGGAACCAATGCGATAGGAATCCACCTTTGTCTGTCTATGTATGATTCAAGGCAGAAAGGGCTATGGGCTGCTATGGGATTACCAAAATGAGTGCGTTGTTGCTCTGCTCTTGATCTTGCATGCTGCATTTGCGCTTCGCTTTTGGCCCCATGTTTCTGACATCTGTCCCAGATTCGACGTCTATATACGCCAGGGACGTCCTGTCGGCGGCGCTCAGGCCCCAAGTGACTAGGAGTCTATTCATTTAGTGGCCTCCTGATGTGAGTTTTCACTAGATTTGATTTCCTGGTTTATATATAAATGTCCACTCAAGGGCTGCCTGGCCTTTCGCCGCGACCCTTTATAACCCCGGCCTGGCGGCTAGTCGTGTACAATCGTCGGGTACTTTTTACTCCACGTGTCGGGAATAGGTACACCACAGCCATGACGTTGTCTCTCATGAACTCTTGGGTCTTTCTGACGCTCTGGTGTCCCAGGTTCGCAATGGGAACCTCCAACTCGACTCTCTCTGCACCATCTCAGCCCGGGTCTCCGCTCCAGCTTTGCCTCAACAACGTTTCCGCGCTAGACGTCTCCTACCCTCAGGACCTCCTCTATCAGTTCTCGGATGTCAAGCCATACAACTCAGACATCCCTATCACGCCCGCCGCCGTTACCCGCCCCACCACGGCGGACGACGTCGCGAAGATCGTGCAGTGTGCCGTTGCGAGCGCGGTGAAAGTGCAGCCGCGGAGTGGTGGCCACAGCTATGGCAACTACGGTGCGCCACTTCCTGCCCCTCCACAGCATGCATCTGACTCTGGCAGGCATTGGGGGCGAGGACGGCGCGGTCGTCGTCGACATGGTCAATTTCCAGCAATTTTCGATGGACAACACGACATGGCAAGCGACCGTCGGCTCAGGCACGCTCCTCGCAGACGTTACATCACGGCTGCATGCTGCAGGAGGCCGTGCGATTGCCCACGGAACGTGTCCGCAGGTGGGAATCGGCGGGCACGCGACGATCGGCGGGTTAGGGCCCATTTCGCGGCAGTGGGGCTCTGCCTTAGACCATGTCCTCGAGGTGGAGATCGTTCTTGCGAACGGGACGATCGTGCGCGCGAACGCGACGCAAAATCCGGATATCTTATTCGTGCGTGCTTTGCCTTTTTCGGTTCCGCCGTTAATAGGGGAGCAGGCGGTTAAAGGCGCAGCGGCGTCGTTTGGTATCGTCACAGAGTTTGTGTTCATGACCCGGCCAGAACCGCCGACCGCCGTGATCTATTCCTATAAACTCGAGTGCGTCTCCCTTTCTTGTTTCACAAGCGCTGAAATTTATCGCTCGTCACGCAGAGTCGGAAATCACGCCTCCATGGCTCCGACGTTCGCTACCTGGCAGAATATCGTAGCTGATCCTAATTTGGACCGAAAACTCGCCTCGGAAGTGATCATATTCGAACTCGGCATGATCATCTCAGGTACATCTCCTCCTCCTCCGGTTTACGTTCCTCTTGCTTACGGCCCCACCAGGAACGTATTTCGGCACCCGAGACGAATACAACGCGTTGAATTTCGAGCAACGGCTCTCGGCGAATGCCTCCGTGTCCGTGTCCGTCTTGGATGACTGGCTCGGGGTTGTGGGCAACTGGGCTGAGACAGAGGCGCTGAAGATTGTCGGCGGGATTGTGCGTTTTACTCACGATTGAATGAGAGCAACAGCTAACGCCGCATGCAGTCCGGCCCGTTTTATTCCAAGAGGTGTGTTGCGCTCATCAAATGCGCTGCAAGTTCTTACATCTCTCGCAGCCTCACGTTCAAGGCAACGACACTGATTCCGGGGAACGGGATCCAGGACCTGTTCAATTATTTCGATAACGCCGACAAGGGCACGTTGGTTCGTCGTCTTTTTCTTTTCCGTCCCCTGCGAATATTTACTCCATTCCATCCAGATCTGGTTCGCGATCTTCGACGTCGAGGGCGGGGCGGTGAACGATGTCGCGCAGAACGCCACCGCGTATGCGCATCGCGACGCGCAGGTCAGTTTTACTTGTTACACACCCACTCGCCGTGCTGATCTTTGGGTATGGGGATAGTTCTACATGCAGACATACGCGGTGGGGATCGGTTCGCTGTCAGACGCGACCACGGCCTTCGTGACGAATATGAGCAGCATCGTGACGAATTCGATGCCTGGGGTGCAGTTCGGCGCGTATGCGGGCTATGTCGAGTGCGTTTCTTTCTTCTCCTCCACTCAATCTTCCTCCAATTGTGTTAGCGCTGACACGATTCTTATGCACAGCCCGAAGCTGACGGACGGACCGCAGGAGTACTGGGGCACGAACCTGCCACGGCTCGAGGCGATCAAGAGCGCGGTCGATCCTGGGGACGTGTTCCATAACCCGCAGAGCGTCAGTCCGGGTAATGGGAGCACCAGCGGCACCCAGTCGAACGGCACGTCCAGCGGCAGCGGGTCGACGAGTACGGGCGGCGCGATGGGGAGGCGTGGCATGGGGGAGTCCTGGTGGTGGCTCTTATCATTATGGACGATGGTGGTTTGGGGCTTCATGACTTGATGAGGATTTTGATGTTGTGCTTTCACGACCTTTCACGAGCGGTTTAGGACGACGGTGACTTAAAGGGTCGAGTATTCCCCGCCTACTAATGTATTCAATTTATCCTTGTGTATTGTTTCGATTAACAGGTCATTTACAATTCGAAGCTGATTCGACTGAACCCTGGCTAGCAAGTGAAGTACTGCGATACACATCAATAATTAGCGCAGTCGAATCCCGTATACAGATTCACGTCGAGACCTTGCGATCGATACGTTTCCAGTTTTGCCTCGAGCTCTGGATCGACATCGGGATCGTCTGCTCTGCAAACGATGCAGATGGACGACCAGCGGGAAACCTTGGGCGCGACAAGGATTTGGTCGTCCGTCCACCATCGAGACCGTATCATCGCGTCGAACGCATCGTCCTCAAAATTCTTGACAACGTCCGAAAACGACAAGATCTGAAGCCTAGGGGCTAGATGTACGGAGGCCGTCTCCACGTACTGGAGACCCATGACGAGCGAACCATCGAAGGATAGCGGACATTCCCGCACGCACAGTTCGACGAGTGATGAAGCATGTTGGAGAACGGTTATGAGATCGGTGGCCGTCATGTCCGAGTTATGGATGGTCAGTTTCTCAATATCAGGGGATCCGAGTTGGAATCGGGTAAACTCTTGGGACGGCCACATAATGTTTTGGTGCAGCTCCAATCTGAGTTTTTTCAAGCTGGGAAGAGCCAGCCGTTCGAAAAAGGGTGCGATGAAAGGGAAGTCTGAAAACTGAACCGAAAGGTCTTCCAGTTGTCCAAGAGTTGTAATCGGCCTCTCGGATAAGTCTAGCGGCACAGGCCACGCGTGAGTCTCGAATCGTGCGGTAACAATACTCGTGCATTGGACTAGCGTGTTGAGACAGTCCCAAGGTAACGGGTCCGTCACGTCAATTGTGGTGAGCTGAGACCACGGAATCAAGAGTTCCGCGGTGCATCCGGTGACAAGGCGAACATCGCGAAGAGGCCGCGCGGCCAAGAACGCCTGGACATTCGCGTGGTTGTCCACGTCTGTGCTTCTCAGGCACAGTTTCTCGAGAGAATTTAACGGGTCGGGGATGAGGGAGAGCGCAGACAATGAGTCGAGGGAAAACTCCGCACTACTCCATCGATGAGCAGCGGTAAAGAACACGTCCATCAATGGTCCGACCTCCGCGCCCGTGCCCCAACAACGCAGAGTAATGGGGACCGGCAAAGGCGCAGACCTTTCGAGCCACTCCTCCATGCGAGCGATATACTTGGTTGTCGGGGTTTTCTCCAGGAACGCCTCCATGTGTTCGGTCCATAGTCGTGGTGTTGTGTGGGCCACTCGTCTCCAATGCGCGCATACCTGGGAAAGGGTATGGACCGGATGTCTAATCAGGCTCATTCGGCCATACATCCGCGTCCGGGCTTGCATCTCACTATGGTGCACCTGGAGGAAAATCTCGGCCAGAAGCTCCGTGGGGATTTTACGGATTGGCGCAATTGCTGCGCGCAGACGCGCAAGGACATCGTATTCCGTAGCGCGCAGACCCTCCAGATCACGAATTTGGGACTCAAAACGCGCAATGTTGGCCTCGGAAGCCGATATAAGGCTTTTGACTTGCAGCTCGAAGTTTGGCGCCTCGGGCAACAGCGCGGAAGGAGAATGTGTCCGGTCCATGGGTTCAAGTTCAGGAGTATCTGTCTGTGCTGTGGATTTTCTGTGAGCTACGCACTGGCAGCGGCGACATGGTTGGCCATACATTCAGCGAGGGGAACCCACACCAAGACGCAGTTGAGACGCAATGTCGAAAAAGGCGAAAAGGAGAAAGGCGTGACATGTCATTCGTCACTGTGTGCGTTCCTTTCCCACATCGGCTGCATCAGTCATCTTGAGCAGTTGAGCCCGGTTGTCGCGCTTCAGTAACCAGTTGAGGTTCCTAATTTTTTTTCATTGCGCCCCTAAAAGCGCGTCGGAGTCCGAGCGGGAGTTTCCCAATTTGGACGCGTGGACGGCTGATTACGTACCAGTACAAACGGTGCACTTGTATTTCTACAGTCTGTGCTGGATGTATTAGTGCGTACCAGGTGCGTAATACAGTACGGCCTCCAAGATCTCAGTCTGAATGAATGTATAGTAAAGGTCGACGAGCACGGGGGGCGCGAGGCCCGAGGGGGAAGCAATACTACGTTACATGGCCGTGTCTGGACATCTTGCGCCACAGTATGTATCGTTCACTCGCCGTATCCTGAATACACATTCACGTCGAGCCCTTGCAATCGATACGTTTCCAATTTTGCCTCGAATTCTGGATCCATTTCACCTTCCCTTTCTCCGCAAGCAATGTATATGTACGACCAGCGGGAAACCTTCGGTGCGGAGGGAAACGCAAGACTTTGGTCGTCCATCCACCACCGTGACTGTATCATCGTGTCTAACACATTGTCCTCAAAGTTCCTGCCTGCCTCCGTGAGAGACAGAGACTGGAGGCTCGGGGCAAGATGTACGGTGTCCGTCTTCGAGTACCGGAGACTTGTGAGGAGCGAATCATCAAGGGATACTGGACAATACATCGTGTCCAGTCCGACGAGCGATGGAGCATGCCGGAGAACGGTTATCAGATCTTGAGCCGTCAGGTCCGAGTTGTAGATGGTTAGCCTTTCAATATTCGGGGATCCAAGTTGGAATCGGGTAAAGTCTAGAGACTGCCAGATGATATCGGGGTTGAGGCTCAAAGACAGGTTTTTTAAACCGGGAAGAGCGAGTCGTGCGAAAAAGGGCGAGAAAAACCCTGTGTCTGAGTGGCGAAAAGAAATCTCGAGGTTTTCGAGTCGTGCGAGAGTCGTGATTTGCCTCCCGGATAGGTCTGGGGGCACGGCCCATGTCTTCGTCTCGAATTCGGCAGTAACAACAGTCGTGCATTGAACTAGGGTGTCGAGACAGTCCCAGGGTGACATGTCCTTCACATTAATCGTGGTGAGCTGAGACCATGGCATCAGGAGTTGCGCGGTGCATCCGGTGAAAAGGGTAACATCGCGAAGACGTGCGGCGGTTAAGAACGCCTGGACCTGGGCATGGTTGTTGACGTCTTCGCTTGTCAGGCGCAGTTTCTCAAGAGATTGCAAGGAGTTGACTGGGATCTGAGAGAGTGCAGATAATGAGTCGATGGAGAACTCTGCACGACTCCATCGATGAGCTGCGGTAACGAACACGGCCACCAATGGTCCGACCTTCGTGCCTCGAGTCTCGCCGCGAAGCCCACAACAATGTATAGCGACGGGGACCGGCAAAGGCGCAGACCTTTCGAGCCAATCCGCCATGCGAGCAATATACTTGGCTGTTGGGGTTTTCTTAAGGTTCGTCTCCATGTGTTCCGTCCATAGTCGTGGTGTCGTGTGGGCGACCCGCCTCCAATGCGAGCAAACTAGAGAAAGCGCATGGACTGGCCGTCTATCGATGTCCATTCGGCCGTACGGATACGTGTGGTCGTGCTTCTCGGAGGATCCACTCTGCTGTACATGAATGAAGATTTCGACCAGAAGCTCCGTGGGTATTTTACGGATCGGCGCAATTGCTGCGCGCAGACGCGCAAGGACGCCGTGTTCCGTAGCACGCCGACACTGCAGATCACGAATTTGGGACCCAAGACGTGCAATGTCGGCCTCGGAAGCCGCTATAAGGCTTTTGACCTGCAACTCGAAATTTGGCGCCTGGGGCAGCAGCGCAGAAAGAGACTGCGTCCGGTCCATGTTCGCGCTGTGAGTTTTCTGTAAGCTATTCGGCAGGGAACATGGTGATCGGTCATACATTTTGCGAATGGCAAACGGGGAAGCTGGAGACCTGGGTTCGACCTCAGAGGCTCAGACCTGTGGGAAAAAAGAGAGCATGGCGTGATCACTGTCATGTGACCGCTCGCGTTTTTCCCACGTACATCTGGCTGCTCTGAGTCTCAGTTTAGAGACATACTTACACGGTCGAGCCCAAGGACCCTAGACAGAAGCAGGACTTCGACGACCCAACGCGACCTCACCCCGTGCCGGAAGCCATCCTGGTCCCGTCCATGCCATGGGCCATGAGCGAGTAGAGACTTTCCCGACAGAGTTTCAGCCTCCCGAGGGCAGATTCAGGCTCCATCATCATCACCGTTTCCTGCTGTTTTCTGTTTGAGTTCCTTTAGCTTTCTATGAAGTCGCGCGACTTGCCTCCGGTTGCTTCCGTGTTCTTTTGGATGGCAGAAAGCAAATGGATCCGCGACGAACGAAGTCATCACGCTTTTGAGATGACAACTTGTCCGCGCGACGCAAGCGCGACCCGTGTAAAATGCATAGATTTAAGGAAGGGTTGGAAGTTATGTCGGTGAACGGGTCATTTGCGCGGAGCGAAGGTGATTTAACTGGTAGCACATGAACGAGAAAGACTCGGACGATAAGCGGAGTAAAGTAAGAAGTGCGCCGCACTATGCATCGTTCAGTCGCCGTATCCCGAACACATATTCACGTCGAGGCCTTGGGATCGATACATTTCCAACTTATCCGCGAACTCTGGACCAATATCGTCTTCCTCCTCTCCGCACGAGATCAATATGGACGACCAGCGGGAGACCTTCGGTGCGGAGGGAAACGCAAGGATTTGGTCGTCCGTCCACCACCGCGACTGTATCATTGCGTCCAACGCATCATCCTCGAAATTCCTCCCGGCGTCCGTGAAGGATAGAGTTTGGAGTCTGGAGGCCAAAGGTGCGGGGTCCGTCTCCGAGTACCGGAGACCCCTGAGGAGTGATTCATTAAGGGATAGTGGGGATTCCCTCATGTCCAGTTGGGTCAGCGATGGAGCATATTGGAGGATGGCCATTAGATCGCTCGCCGTCATGTCCGAGTTACTGATGGTCAGTTTCTCAATTTCAGGACAGCGGAGTTGGAATTGAGTAAACTCTTGAGATTGCCAGATGACTTCGGGTTGGAGGCCCAAAAACAGTTTTTTCAAACTGGGAAGAGCCAGTCGTGCAAAGAAGGGTGCGATAAAATCCGATTCTGACCGGCCAAAACAAACCGAGAGGTCTTCCAGTCGTCCAAGAGTCGTGATTTGCCTCTCGGATAGGTGTGGGGGTGTTGTCCACGCATGCGTCTGGAATCGGGCGGCGACAATACTGGTGCATTGGACCAGGGTATTGAGACAGTCCCAGGGTGACGGGTCCGTCACGTCAATTGTGGTGAGCTGAGACCATGGAATCAGAAGTTGCGGGGTGCATCGGGTGAAAAGGGTAACATCGCGAAGACGATGGGCGGTCAAAAACGCCTGGATCTTGGCATGACAGCTCACGTCCGTGCTTTCCAGATGCAGTTTCTTGAGACAGCTTAGCTGTGCATCGGGGATGTGGGAGAGCGCAGACAATGAGCTGAGGGCGAACTCCGCAGCACTCCATCGGTGAGCTGCAGCAACCAACACGTCCACCAACGGCTCGGTCTTCGCGTCCGTTCCCGGACAGTGCAGGCTGACAGGGATGGGCCAAGGCGCAGATCTCTCAAGACACTCCTTCGCACGCGCGATATACGTGGCTGTCGGGCTTTCATCTAGAAGAATCTTCATGTGCTCCGTCCACAATCGGGGTGTCGCGTGTGCCACCCGTCTCCAATGTGAGCAGACTTGTGATAGGGCATGGACCGCTTTGCATTCGCCTAATGGCGAGCGGGATGTTAAGTGGGGCATCCAGTAGTGTTTCTTGGAGTCGCCTCTATTGTGCACCTGAAGGAAAATTTCGGCCAGAAGCTCCGTGGGGAGTTTACGGATTGGCGCAATTGCTGCGCGAAGACGCGTAAGGACACCGTGTTCCTCAGCGAGCAGACCCTGCAAAGCCCAGATTTGGGACTCAAGACGCGCAACTTGGGCCTGGGACACCGCGATGAGGCTTTTGGCCTGCAGCTCGAAGCTTGGTGTCCCGGGCAACAGCCCGGAAAGAGAATCCATCCGGTCCATAGTAATCTCGGATTATGAGCTTGCGCTGTTGGTTTCGTATTAGCTAGACAGCAGCGGCGACATGGCGATCGGTCATACACTGAGGGAATAGCAAGAGGAAAGCCTGTAGTGTTGGAAGAGTCTGAGGATGAGGGAAGCTAAAAGCTTCTCAATTTCAATTGGACGCGATCCATTTACGGCTGATTACGTACCCGTGGTACAGTCGTGTTCGGTGTATTAGTGCGTACTACAGCACAGTCTCGAAGATCTCAGTCTGAATGAATGTACAGTAAATAGGAATAATTAGTGGTAAGGGTATAGAATTGTGTCCGAGGCTCAAGTCCACTGGCAAGAAATGCAAGTCCAAATCTTTCGGCCCAAGATAAATCGCTACGCATTCACCTCCGCTTTCTGCTCGTCCGCCTTCTCCTTCCCGCCAGCGTCCGAGGCCCCCGTCTCCTTCGGATCCGATTGCTCCGCCTTCGCTGCCGCCTCCTTGGCCTTCTCCATCTCCTCCAACGCCCCATCCACCTCCTCACTACTCACACTGTCCCTCCCAACCATCCCACTGCTGATACTGCTCCCCCGCTTCACCGGCACCATCTTCGCCACATTGGCCTCCCCCTTCTTCCCGTCCTTGCCCTTCCCATCCACATCAACCCCCTTCAACCGCGCCTTCTCCCGCCCCCGCTCCTTCTTCTCCTCGCTGTGCTGTTCATCGAACCCGTCCTTGGCGCTCACTTTCCCGAGTCCGCCTAGCCGCCGCGCGTCCGCGAGCCAGGTTTGGAGCGTTGGGAGGAGGTCCTTTTTGGGGCGGTAGGTGCCCGAGTCGTTGTCGATTATGAGTTCGTAGGATTTGGGGTCCCGGGATTTGGTTTTGGCGGGGTTGGCGTCGGTAGGAGGCGTGGAGGAAGAGGCGTTGCCGTTCGCTTGTGGCTCCGCGGTGCCGCTCGATTGCGCTTCTCCAGCGGAAGAGGAAGAGGCCTCGAGGGGCTTCACGAAAAACTCGCCCGAATACGCAATCTCCTTTGCGAGGTCCGCGTGCATCGAGTGCTTGCTGAGGAGGTCGATCGCGAACTCTTTGCCCGTCTCCGTGAATCGCCATTCTGCCAATGAATCAGCTCCTTGTCAAAAGACGGACGAAAGAGAGAGAAACGCACCCCCATCCAGCGTAATAACATACGTGAAAAGCTTCGCACCCTCGCCCCACTCGGCCATATCGAGGAACTGCTTCGCAAGCGCCTCGCTCGCCTCGGGCGTCGCGTCCGCCGTGCCCTGCAACGCGCCCGTATCGTCCACAACGCCCCAAACGGTGCTCTTATCGCATTTGTATATCGTTCGATACTGTTTCCTCAGCCCGTGGTTGAGGATGCGCCCCGCGATACCCGCGTCGTCGAACATCCAGCTAATAAAAGGGCGGTAGCCGACGAAGCGGTGGCGCAGCTCTTTGGGGACGGGGCCGGTGAGCTGGAGCTTGTTCGCGATAAAGGTTGTTGCGGACAATTTGCTGCCTCTGCCGTCCTTGTGGCTGTCTGCGTCGTTGGCGTTGTCCTTTGGGTCCTTTTCCTTCTTGTTGACCATGGACCCGATGAGGGGAGAAAAGTGGCGCGAATAGCGGTCTACTTTGATTAATTTTTGTTGGAACGAAAGAAAGAGAAACTTACTAGGCCCAAGGGTGTATAGATGCGGCGCGTCGTCTTTCCGCAGAACGCGCACAGACGCGACGACGCGGTTGTGCTTGCGTAGTTTCTCGCCGGGGAGCAGTGCAGTTAGGTACGTGAGGATATAGGGGTGCAAGTCGCCCTTGCGCTTCTGTAGCACATACTCCGTCTCGACGCTCTCCCATCCCTCCTTCATCTCCCCTGCACCAAACCTTGCCACGGCCTTGCCCAGCCTGTCGTTCGACAGCTTCGGGCCGGGGTCCTCGTCATATAAAGTCATGCAAAGCTTGAAGCCCGCGGCGGGTACGCCCGAGACGAGCCAAGTGGCGTGCCATGCGGGGTCGCGGGTGTGGTGGACGGTCTGGGTGCGAAAGGTGAGTGGCTCTACATCAGGGATGACGATTTTTGCCAAGATATAAGGGTCGCAGGAGAGGGTGCCGATATCTGCAACGGGCAGGTTCTTGGCGCCTGTAAACGGTTCCAGTGGAGTCAAGTGAGATGCCACAAAAGACTCACTGTCGAATGTGATCTGGACGGTGTACGTCTCAGCCATCTTGAAGCCGGGGAATTGGCCAGAGAATGGTTTTGTAGCAAGAGAGCGATGACGCACGAAGCATTTTAGTCGATGATGACGAGCGCTTCGTCCTAGGGTTAGGGTTATATGTTGATGGGACCATGTTGGCGGCTTGAAATGTAAGGAGGGCCTTGTTCGCCTCTGAATCTGCCCTACTTCGTCGCTGGATGCCAGCTCTGTGGTTTAAATTCTGGCGTCGTGGTCATATCTTGCCGGTCCATGTCGTCCGGCACGGTGCTGAGATCGCTTTGCGCTCGGGGACTTCTGTCCAGTGAGCAGCCCCGAGCGTCCACACGCCCGACCCCGTCTTTCGCGCGTACCGGCTTCAAAAAATGGGGAGGGAAAGAGTACGAGGAGGTGAGGGAGAACAGCCAGGAAAGGACGCGATGGACGCGTCTAGGAAAACAGGAAAAACGCGATCAGTCACGTGTGACAAGCTCACGCCTTCTCTTTTCCCACCTCCTGAGCCTTCAGCTTTCCTCTGGCTATTCGCTGAATGTATGAGTGATCGCCCATGTTCCCACCACTGTGTAGCTCAAAGAAAACCAACAGCGCAGACCGAGAATCCTAAACTTGAATTCATACCATGGACCGGACGCATTCTCTTTCCACGCTGCTGCCCGAGGCGCCAAACTTCGAGCTGCAAGTCAAAAGCCTTATAGCGGCTTCCGAGGCCGACATTGCGCGTCTTGGGTCCCAAATCTGGGCTTTGCAGTGTCTGCGCGCTACGGAATGGGGAGTCCTTGCGCGTCTGCGCGCGGCAATTGCGCCAATCCGTAAACTCCCCACGGAGCTTCTGGTTGAGATCTTCCTTCATGTGCACCAGAGTGGTAGCTCCGAGAATTACGACCGTATGTATGGGTATAGCCGAATGGACATCGACAGACGACCGGTCCATGCTCTGTCTCTAGTTTGCTCGCATTGGAGACGGGTGGCCCACAATACACCACGACTATGGACGGAACACATGGAGGCACTCCTACGGAAAACCCCGACAGCGAAGTATATCGCTCGCATGGAGGAGTGGCTCAAAAGGTCGGCGCCTTTGCCGGTCCCCGTCACTCTGCGTTGTGGCGGGCTTCGCGGCGAGATTCGGAGGACGAAGGTCGGACCATTGATGGATGTGTTTGTTACCGCAGCGCATCGATGGAGTAGTGCGGAGTTCGCTCTCGACTCATTATCTGCACTCTCTCATATCCCCGTCGACTCCTTGCAATCTCTCAAGAAACTGTTCCTGATCAGCACAGACGTGGACAACCATGCGAAGGTCCAGGCGTTCTTGACTGCGCGGCGTCTTCGCGATGTTCACCTCGTCACCCAGTGCACCGCGCAACTCCTGATGCCATGGTCTCAGCTCACCACGATCGAAGTGACGGACATGTCACCCTGGGACTGTCTTGACACCCTTGCTCAATGCACGACTGTCGTTACTGCCAAATTCGAGACGAACACATGGGCCGTGCCCCCAGACCTATCGGAGAGGCAAATTACGGCTCTTGCACGACTCGAAAACCTCACAATTTCTTTTGATCGGTCAGAAACGGGGTTTTTCGCGCCCTTTTTGGCACGACTCGCTCTTCCCGGTCTAAAAAAACTGGTTCTGAGGCTCAACCGCGATATCATTTGGCAGTCTCAAGACTTTACTCAATTCCAACTCAGATCCCCTGATATTGAGAAATTTGCCATTAATAACTCGGACATGACGGCGAACGATCTATTGGCCATCCTTCAGCATGCTCCATCGCTGACCGAGCTGGACATGAGGGACTGTCCACTATCCTTCGATGATTCGCTTGTCATGAGTCTCCAGTACTCAGAGACGGACCCCGCACCTTTGGCCCCTCGACTTCAAAATCTATCATTTAGGGAGGCCGGCAGGAATTTCGAGGACGATGCGTTGGACGCGATGATACAGTCGCGGTGGTGGACGGACGACCAAATCCTTGCGTTTCCCTCCGCACCGAAGGTTTCCCGCTGGTCGTGCATATATATCGCTTGCGGAGAGGAGGAAGACGATATCGATCCAGAGTTCGAGGCAAAGTTGAGAACGTATCGATCCCAAGGTCTCGACGTGAATATGTATTCGGGATACGACTGAACGATGCATACTGCGGCGCAAAATGGGTAAGCACGACCCCGTACTTATAACTTTACTCCGCTTGTCGTCCGAGTCTTTCGTTCGTGTGCTCCCAGTCGAATCGCCTTTGCTCCATGCAAATGACCCGTTCACAGACACAACTTCGAGACCTTCCTTAAATCTATGCATTTTACACGGGTCGCGCTTGCGTCGCGCGGACAAGTTGTCATCTCAAAAGCGGAATGACTTCGTTCGTCGCGGGTTCGTTAGCTTCCGGCATCGAAAAAAACACGAAAGTAGAGCCGGAGGCAAGTCGCGCGGATTTATAGAGAGCTAAAGTCGGAGACTAGAACTCGAACAGAAAACAGCAGGAAACGGTGATGGTGGACCGTGGACAAACCGTGGACATAAATTGCAAAAAAGGGAATACGCATCTTCAGGCCGTCGCCGTTGGAACCAAACAACATCCTGTTCTCCGACTTGTGTCTGCTTTCCGCTATACCCCGCTGCCGCAAGCCAGCCCTCTAATAAACCGCTCGGCGCCCTGCCGCAGCACAACCAGTCGATCCGCAAAGGCAAAAAGCGTAGAGAAAAAATGTCGATCTGCAGGAAATTGACCCGGCGGGAACTTTCGAGACCTTCTCCTTACTACTGCTTGAGCAAATGGCACGCTGGCATCTTCGTTCATCAACAGGGAAGATTCGCCCGGACGATTGAGATGGAGTGGTCTTCTTTCTGCCGTTTAGAGTCCAGATGCACCGACGGTGTGTCCGCAACTTCAAGAAGGTTGTACGGCGACTGGGGAACCGTTTGCCAAGACGCGCGGATTCATAGGAGGAAGTAACCTGGAGCATCGGAGGCCGTTCTGGTTGCTCTTCCTCGAGGACCGTCGCTGTCATTGACTTCAACGATGTTATCTACCGCGTTACGCCAACTCAACATTATCGCTGGACTCAGAAAAGAGGTGTACGCGTTTGCTGATTTGAAGCTGCGAGCTAGGGTTTAGAAGGTGGGCCCTCTTTCATTCGGTTATTTCCTCTCTAAATTTCTATTTAAGGTACACGCATTGTAGTTGGCTGGCTACGAGCCCTTGTCGATGTCTCCACTTCGAATCATTCGTCCTGTAATCTCACGGTCAATGTACAGATACGATTTATGAGCCACATGCTGCCACCTTTCAGTGATCCTCCTCCTCCTCAAAGGCAGGATCCCTTGGGTCATTGCCACGGAGAATTTGCCACATGTGCGTCAGCGCGAAGCCTTGACCCTTACGGCGCGCTCCAAATAATTCTCTGAAAAATGGAAGAGGAGTGGAGCTGAACGAACACGCCTCAAGCCCAAGCGCCGCGCGAGCTCCATCGTCCACAAAGCCGGTGGAATCTATCATCCCTTGGAATGCCTCGAGATGGCTGACGGACTGGAGATGGATACCGAGGATGGCGCACACTTCCTTCATCGAACGCTTGTCTGCGCAAAACAACTGACCCGCAAAAAGGTTGAGCTCGTGAACCAGTTGCCGATTGAGGGGCACGATGCGTTCATTGGGAACGGTGAACGAGTCCAATGTGTCCAATGGCCAGAATGTGTTGCGGGAGTTGCGAGGAGAGTAGAGGTGCAGATACACGATTGTGGACCGGCGAATCTCTGGCAACCACTTGTTTGCTTCGAACGGGCTAATCAGTATCAGGATGTCGGCGGATTTGGACGTGGAGATGATCCATTGAACTGGTCTAAGGTGATCGTCCATCGAGCCGGCGGAAGGGTTCGGACCAAGGAATATGGTGTCCCGGAAATCTCGGGTAGCGCACAATTTACGGCCCCGGAAAAGTCTCCCTGCCGGTAGTTTTGAGACCCAAGACGTGTGAGCCAAACAGTCCTCTAGTGTGATGAAGGTGTTGACTGGACTAAAAGTGCCAGTTCTGATGAAATACTCGAGGTCTCTGTCAAAGTGATCACGGGCTTTTGCGTCAGGAATGCGTTCTACTTCTCGTTCGTCTTCCTTCTCATGAGCGAGTTCTCGCTCCTGCTCTTCGGACAGGGCACTGCTCGACGGCGTAATCCCCAACTGCTGGCATTTCTTCCGGATGGAAGCCTGCAGCGAGGTCACTGGGGGTGTATTGTGTGTGGACCTTGATGTGATGCCATAAAGTTCTTCGAGAGTGCGGGATTCTCGTTCCCGGAGAACAGTCACTGTATCTGTGTAGGAAATGTTGGACGACTGATAATCCGCGAGTGCTATGTGACGTGCATCGAAGTTCACCCCTTGGTTTGCCCACAGTGAACCGTAATCCCTGATCTGCAGCAATGTTTCTTGGATGGTCCATTGGAGGACATGCATCGAATCAATCTCGTCAGGCCGCACGTCGGTCGCTGCCGTGATTTTATTCCGAATTTCTGCAGACGCAAAGAACAACACAGAGTGGCCCTTGCCGAGTTTTCGCATTCGCATACAGCCTATGAATCTTGTCATTGACTGTTTGAAGCTCGTATCGGTTGGCTGCCTACCTTGAACCAACTTGTCCTTCGTCAACCTTGGACCCAAAGTCACTACGGCGCGCGATCCCGCTGGGAACTTGAAGTCGGTGCCCCGGGTATGAGCCTCGTCGAGATAGACGAGTGTCTTATCGAGCTGTTTCTTATACAGCGAGCTTGCGAATGGCTGCATACGGCCATCCCGCGAAATAACCCGGATTTCGTCAGTACTCGGATCGAAGTAAACGGCCGCTTCGACTTGAGGGCGTTTGTCGAGCCTAAGCCATTGCCGAGCAACCTCCTCATTTTGAAGCTCCAAGACTTGCGCACCGACATCTAGGAGGACCATTATGGGTGGTCGCTCCTCAGCCACGCGCTGCAGGAGGCCAAGAGCATTCTCGAAGCTGGTTCCGACAACTTCACTGTTCTCCTCCTGCAATATATAGGCAAGTACCTGCGCATTAGTGTGCCGCTGGGCATCCTGATCGCATTGTTGGATGGAAAGCGGTAAGAGGTATTTGTTGTCGTTCGTCCCACTGAATCCGGTCTTCAGCCGCGGTCTCGTACAGGCCAGATCCCAGGCGTTGGTTGTGAGCTTGTGCTGGAACTCTCGAGCCTCTTTGGGGAACACGCACTCCGCCAAGTAGAAGTCGATGACCACTTTGTTGTAGCGCAGGAGGGGGAAGACCTTCCCGGTCTTCTGTTCAAAATCGTCCAAATTCAAGCCGCGCAAGGTGGCAAGACTGGCGGGGAGATTTGGTATTTCTTTGACCCAATACTCATATTGAGCCTCAGGGTTGTCGGAGTGGAGAAGCAGTTTGAAGGTCGAGTCAAGCTGGTCGTCTGTCAATCCGCCGTAATAATACGAGAGACAGGTTAGGGCGATTATCATATCGGGGTGCCCGAACTCCGCTCGGAGAGCCGGGCTGTCTTTAGCACGATACCTGGGCATCTGAATCAACAATGGTGAACGACATATCGATAAAACATGACATACGGGACTGCAAGCATGGACCTTCTCGGATCCAAACCATAGTCAACGCGCCACCGTTTCTCGCGAAGACTGAGGTTCAGAATTCCGAGGGCAAATAGGCCGCGTAAAAGAAGAAGGTGACCAAAACAATCTCCCGATCTTCTCCGTAGAGCCCGGTCATTCTCGAGGCTGCTATCCCGGAAGAAGCGCAAAACCATGGCTTTCTCTGCTTCAGAATAGTTTCTGAAAGAGACCCACTCCTGCAATCCGTCTTCGAGAACGATTTTTCTGACAATGGAGCTGATCAAGGCTTCGCCACCTTTCGAGGTGAGAATTCTCGTCACGGGGAATTGGCAGGGTCCTGCCGCTCCTATATCCAGACCACTGGGAACAGTTTTAGCGACTGTTTTGAGCAACGAGAACACCGCTTGTGTGATCTTCCAACGCCAGGGTCGGCCATCTGGTGCAGAGGAGGTACCGATGGTGTAAATAAGCTGGTATCGAACACTGAGAATTTCGTCGCTCTCGTCCAAGATATCGCGAGCAGTATCGTCTAACCAATCTTGGATCTCTCTGAACCTACGGGTTTCTTCGCTGACCTCCGAATCAGCGAAGGCACGAAGTCCCATGAGTTGGAATGATAGGATGTGTTCCGGTTGGCAAAGCAGGATCCCACCACTTTGCGCGCATTTTTGAAAGAGAGCAAAGATCTGACGAATCTTAGCAGAGTCCAATTCGATATTCCGGCTGAACGGTAGATAGAATAGCCGTCGATTCACAAGGCCAGAAACGCGTTGCTTGAGGAGCTGGAACATTTGCGCTGCCAGGGGTTTGAGAACGACAACTCGTACGAGCTGAATTCCGTCGGCCAAGGCGGAGGAAATAATTGGCACAATAACCTAAGAGGAAAAGTAAGGTCAAATCGAGGCATCCCGAAGAGTACTTACCGATGATTTCCCCTCGCCCATATTGAGCTGCATCAGAGCGTTGTGAAGACCATCCGGGCACATCATGTCCTTGGCGATGGATGCTTGGGGCGGACGTATCCATATGTCTGCATCCAGCTGGACCAAGAGCCAGTCTGGGTAGATTAATGGATCCCAACCGCGACCGCCGGGTGTTTCCATCTCTTGAACCCTCCCTTCCTGAGAAGCCAGCTTGTCGAGAACATAAATTCGTCGTTCCTGCTGCTTAACAGCCAGTCCCTCTGCGTACCGACACAAAACTATCTTCCAGTGGTCGGGGAGGATGTTCCATGATTCACGAGACAGCAGGTGGAGTAATGACTGTGGACCGGTCGACGGCCATTGCCCAGCAAGATCCAACAAGCGTTCAGCCGGATTTTGGGGGCCAAGTCGAGTATGGATTTCGCTTTCAAGCCGGGAGTCCCACCGGTAACCGGCATCCCCTGTATGTGGTGATTCAGGGGCTTTCTGGTTAAATGCATGCACACAGGAGCGTAAATCTTCAAGATACTGGGATTTGGGCCCATCTACACACATTCCTTCTAGCCGAGAGATGAGCTGGCGAAGAGGGGGATGCTCGGCTCTTCCGGCAACATGATTGGTTGGAGCTGGCTGGGCCGATGAGTCCTGACTTCGAGCGGTGAGATCAGGACTTTCAGTCCCCTCGAGCAGGGAACACAAGGTTATAGGTGTGAATCTCGGCGACGCAATGGCCAGGGACGGTGATGACGGAGGGACGGCAGCGATGAGCCTCTTCTGCTGCGAATATCTAACTGTGTTCAAAGCATCTTGTAACCGATCCGAACATTCGAACAACTGCCGGTTGCGTAGTTTGGTCGTGAACAAACTTTGCATTGCAGTCCGAAGTGCTGCGATGTTTACGACAGGGTAATCATTCATCGCACTGGCGGGGAGCATTGAGGTCGCACTGGGTACCGTCAAAACGGCACCAGGAGGAGGCCAATGACCAAGTATATGTCTCGCTAGCGGTGTGCTCTGGTCCGTCTTGAGCGAAAGAAAGGCTGCACTCCTCCTTTTCTTCCATTTTTTCTCCTTTTCCCCGTATTGCCGCTTCATCCACGAAGCGTCTGGATGTGTCGTATAACAGTTTCCAATCACGACTTTCAAGACCTCGTTCAAATTTAATGTATGTCCAGGACCGAGATCAAATATTTCCCTCGGGATGTGGTGGGTGGCACCGATGATATGCGTGTTGAAGGTGTTTGTCGCGATAGCGAGAAGGGCTCGAATGAGGTCAAGATGCATGTCCCCGCGGTATGCGAGGATTCCAAGTGCCGCCATCAATCCATACTGGTCTCCGTCCCTGCTCAGGGGGACTCGACAGAGATGGAAAACCCGAAACCAGACATCGCCGGGAGAATCAGGACGGAGCCAATCTCGAGGGTTGTTCAGTTTATCGCCCAGTACAGGCTTTGATGAAAACGTGTTCCAACGGTCAAAATGATCCCACACCCGGAAATTAGCAGTGCAGTCCATATTCATTGGCCATTCCTGAACGAGGGTAACCACTTGAGCTACTGCGTGCTCTTTCGTGGTAGATTCCGAACAACCAAGGCATCGTGTCGGTGCAACAGCCACGTCTAAACTGTTGATTTCACCTATTAAGACAGCGGTCAGTTACGAGAGGGACTGACAACAATACAATCAACTGACCATTGCCGGTGACAAATTTGGAAATTCGAGAATCTGCCCGTTGCCACAAAGACATCGTCCCTTGGTATGCTGCAGTGGAGACTTGATGGTCTGGTGGATGGAATAAAGCCTGCTTCTTTGCATAATCTACAATAGCATCCACCAAGGGCACGAATCGACCACACTGCATCAAAACGGGGAGAGATTCATGCCATTTGATGGACTCCATGGCCTTGAGGTGAGTTGGGTAGTAATTTCGAACTGGCGCCAGATCGAGGATTGCCTGGAGAATGCTACAATGCTCCTCGTCAAGGCTCATAAAAGCAAAGGACTGCGCGGATCCCAGCATTTTATGGGCTTGCTCTGTGCCGGTACAATGGAGAAGGGGATCTCTGAGACGGGAACTTGTCACAATGTGAAGGTAAGCCAGTCGGTACCAGCTGGTGAGGGATCCATCCCCTACCACACGACCAAGTATTTCATCGATGTCGTAGCTGAACATCTTGATGTGTTGAGCGTCTGCGGATAGGGAGACGGAGACTTTGGGATGATTGTCATCGCCGCCCGAGATCTTAATATCCCCGTCCGGGACGAAAACTTTGGTCAATTCACCGGTTCCGGACCGCAGAACGAGCTTGTTTCGTAAGCCAATAAGGGCCGAGACGGATTGTGTCGATGACACGTAAAAACCGGGGAGTTCCTTGCTTTCCAAATGAACACCGTCGAGGGCAGCGTAAAATTCGAGGTCATAGCGCGGTAGTTTGACGTGAAGTCTTCTGGCGAAAGACACCGTCAGATTCGTTCCGGAGTCTTCAAGGGGTCGGAAAATCTCGGAAATTCGGCCAACCACAGAAGACTTTGGATCCAACAGAAATTCGGTATCATCGCCACCGTTTTGCGCAAGGATACGAAGTGAGTGTGGCGAGAGGTTCAAGCGCCATGGAGCTTCAGCAAGAGGCTGCCATCCCGAAGGCGCTTCATAGATGTCCACAAACTGACCATCACCACGGTCGTGAAAGAGGTGAACCATTCCCACGATGAGACTACGGGGGATGTCCCCTTCAAATTTGCTGGGTGGGATGAATTCGGATACAAAGTTGGAACCGTCTCGGATGCGGATGAGAAGGTCGTTGCCATTCAGCTTGAAGTGGACCTAAAACGAAATCAGAAGATACATAATGGGGATTGTGTATGACCCACTTCGAATCCATCAATGTTATCGCGCGATTGATAGTCCAGTCCTCTCATTGTTGACGGAATGATATTCAACGTGAGCTACAAGAACGACACGTCAACGACGACTGGAGTTTACATCGACGTATTGAGGTGCTCACCTGATTAGGAAACAAGGTCTTGAAGAACGAGTGGTTAATAATCTCCCTCGGAAGAGTTCCTTGGGCTCGTCCATCAACGAGGAAGGAGCCATCGACGAGATTCAGGTACACAGACCGAACCTGTCGGTCTGATGAAGCGGATGTCATGCATGTTGCCCATTGTTGCCCGACCATACGCCACGGTATGCCAGAATCTCGACAAAATCCTTGCCAGGTGGCGAGGACGGCATCGTCCAACTCAGAGTCTCGGGAGACAGCGCCAACAAGAAGGTCGAGAGCTTCTACGGCAATGATGGCATCTCGCTCCAATAAGTAACGCAATGGCGAAGGCAGAGCAGAAACGTTTGGGGGGGCATTTGTATGCAGAGTGATCGCGCAGCGAATGAAAGTGGATATTGATGTACGATTACGGAAGATATCGCGCAGGCCATCTAATTCCACCGCGAACGTCTGACGACAAGACGCGGCCAGTTGCAGAACCCTATTTACGAGATGAGCCCTAGGAATTGTGGAGAACTCGGCCTCCGACGGTTCGTTCAGTCGGACTGAAACTTGTTCCATCCAGCCGCACAGTGTCTGTCGGAGGCGAGCCAAGAAAAGGAGGACTTGCTGCTTCACCGACTCGGATGGACTCAATGAGAATAGGCGACACGCAATGACGACCAGAGTCGCTGCCGTCCAGCCTTCTTTCCAGTTTCCAGCGATGGATGTCAGGCGCTTGTCCAGAACACAGACAACTTGGATACCGAAATCCTCTCCCGATAGATCAAGGTGGGCCTCACGATAATGCCCTAAACCTCCATCATCCAAGGTACTTTCCGCCTGCCATGCAGCCTGCTGAAACAGAAGATACGCTGCAGGATCAGCGAGCTCAACCGAGCCAGTTATCAACTGAAGCATGATATTGCGCCATTGGAGACGGTTCCCAGCGCGGACGTGCGCGAAGCCGTCAAATTCGTGATATGAGAGCTCAACCGGACATTGGAATTGTTGGGCAATGACGTTGTTTGTAGTGTGGGTCGTGCTGACCGTAGTCCACATAAGAGAGCGGTAATCTGGAGGAAAACTAGGTGTACAGCAATCCCGAATTTCAATGACGGGGAATGCGGATGGAAGCCATGCGCCAGCCACTCTGTCCCAAAGTCGATACTGGAGAGGGTGTTTTTGGATGATGTCCCGTTCACTGCAAGGAAACTTGTGACCGCTATAATGAGACTGAAGAAAGGATTTCGCTGTCGATGCGATCGTGATGTGTTGCTTGTGATGCGGGATAAAGTCGTCTTTTAGGGAAGGGTAGTCTTGCAAAACCACCTTCGGAGAATCCTGGTTCAGATTGGGATCTGCGACTGAATGATTCTGGGCCAACCAATGTGTAGTGTCGCGCCAAATCCCGAAAGCCTCAGGCACACGTAGTTCGAATATGACAAGCCGATTCAAGGCATCCTCTTCTGGCAGCGGCCATTCAAATAGAGTTATGGCCAAAGCTGCCGCTTCCCGCTCCTTTCTGCATCGCGTACAATGGCCGGAATGGTTACTGGTCACAATGCCCCATCTGTCCGTAGAGTTCGTTATGAGGTGATCGAGATCTGCAGCTTCCTCAAGCAAGCGAGCATGCATAGCGCTTTTGGTACGTAGCTCTTGGATCTTGGCGTCTTTGCGCTGCAATGCCTGGGTCTGAATCATACGTCGAAGATACTGCATGTTCTGATCTGCGGCAAAATGCCGAGAAGCTAGGGTATTGGCATTGGTGTCGAACGTAAAAACCGAGAGGTTTGGATATCTAACGCGAGTGTTCCGGCTGTCGAGATGAATTTCGACTGAGCGGAGCCTTCGCATCTGACTCAGCTCCGGAAGAAGGAGTGGCTCAAAGGATTCGATTGAAAGCTCGGGTGGATAATCAAGAAGAAGGTGGAACTTTGAGGTCACAGCCTTGTCAAGGACCACCCAAAGCTCCAGGACGGCGAGGAAAAGACGGGAGAAGATTTCCGGGTTTGAAGACTTGAACGACAGTGCCATCAGGTCCCAATATGTTATCAAAGCCCTGAGCTCCGGCAATGAAGCCGAGTCGTACAGCGAAGAGGTTAACCGCTGCTCGAGGTCAAACACCTGCGACCAAAGATCAGCGCTAGAGACGCCCGCGGACGGTGTCGCTGGACGAGTTTTCGCTAGAAGCGCTTTTTCGAACGGGGCGGGATTGAAAGTCGTGGTCTGGCTATTTAAGACTTTGCTCCGTGTTTTCACGGTCTCGAGATGCGTACGACTGTGAGGGAGTGTAAACTTTGATGCCTCTGTAATTTGAGCGAGGGCCGGGACTACCCAGGTGGATACCCGAGCTTCGGTCTTCTGGACCGCTTCCCAGCCACGACGAAGACGAGACTCGACGGAGCTGATTGTGTGCGAGATGAAGGGGATGGGGAAAGAAGATGTCGTTTGATCGGATTCGAATAACGACCGGAGTTTGTACATACGGAAAGCAATCTTCGAGTTCATGACGAAGAGGGTATCGTCGCTCACACTGCTGCTGGCCTCGGCCAACTGCAGTGTTTTAGCGAGGACATAAGTGACGAACATCTTGTAACCGTATCTCTCGGGTATTTTCCACCCCTCGAGAGTGGTCTGTAATGCGACACGAACGATGAGCCACTTTGGGGAGCGTCGCCACGGAAGGAGAGCGCTCTTCCAGAGAACGTGATCATTGATGCGTTTCGTGACATAGACGGTGCTCGAAGCGATTTGCGTTGCGCGTTCGGCGGGGGTCAGGCTGCGAGCAATACCGCCGAGGAGCTCTGATACATAGCGGATGTCTGCTACGTCCCGAAATTCGTCCTGCGACCCCCCGGCTTTGGACGTCTTCGGGATGCTATCAGGCATCACGGTACAAGCTAGGGCTGCCAACAAGGCGGAGACGGACTGTACGCAGGCTTCGTGGATCGGGAGAGATAGTCGGGGACGAGAAGGGTACTGTATGATGAGTTTGCCCTGGGTTCCGGTCACCAAAGCGTCACTGGAGGATGCCTGGAAGAATTCTAGGAAGAGCTCTTCCTGTCCTCGACGTAAGATGACCCCCGCATTTTGGCAGGTTATGTGGATGCACAGGACATCTGATTACCGGGATGAGTTCAGGCTAGTTCGAAATGCGTCAGAATGTATTCACCGTCCAGTTCCATCCCATTGATGGCCTCTTCCAAGCTTTCCTCGGATACGTGGGACGTGGTATGAATGTACGCAAAGTTCTCCAGGGTCTTCTGAAGCCGATTCCAACAAGTTTGCACCTCCTCGGCGACGTCGGTGTCTCGTAATCCGTCGCAAAATGATTGGGCACATTTCGAGATGTGCTGGAGCAGCTCTTGCTGCAGTCCGACGTCGATGCTATCGTCTTTCTGAGGTAACTTGGGTGGTAAAAATAGATGGTTTATCACGTAGTTGAGGGCAGATTGATCCATCCTGTCCATCGCAGAGGTAAGAGCGCTGTCGTTAAAAAAAATCGGAGCCTTACGCAGGAGGGGTTATGGGGGTAAGCGTCAAGAAGGTGCTGTGAACATGCTGTTTCTTCACGTTGTTTTTATTTTGGGCGGGCGCTAAGTTCGATGAGCGCTTGATAAGGGGCCACGGTGGTGTGACCCGTCGTTGCGCAGCTTCTTTGCCTTCGCCGGTACGGCGGTACCTAGCATGTTCATAACTCCTCACTACGCCGGTGTTACTGGTAATCGTCCGATCGAACCTTGAGAGGTAGAAATTGGTAGATACCCGTCTGTCGCATCATCGAGCATTGTTTTTCATAAGCCGGTGCACATTCCATGCCGTTACAGGAAGCAGCCACTCGAGCGCGCATAAAGCCTAATTCTCGCACGTAGTCAATAGCGCCTTAACCCGCCACTATAAAATTTCGATTCGTGGTAAGTATCGAAGAAATAAATAGAACGCATGGAACGGACCTGAACATCTGGTGCAACACACGGGAGGAAATGGCGCGGCATCTACCCATTAGAAGTATGTAACTGGAACACCATAAATTGTGCGATCATAGGGGAGATGGAAAGGCGCACCAAATCTTGAGGTCATGGCCGGGGTTGCTTCGAGGTGAGGCCTGACCGTACACGAGCGTAGGCACCGCCCGCGGACTCGGAGCTTCACGGCGGATTGAGCTGGGTTGAAATGTCGGCTCGTCCTCTATCCTTCGGGTGCTTCAGCCCTGTGATGAAGACAAACGAGTTCGAAAAAGTCTCTATGCTTCGCAAGCATAGAAGTTGTAATGCCACGCCATCGCGACACAGCAAAGAAGAGGCCGTCTCCCGAAGATTTTGTGAACTGACACGCGACAGCTCAGAGCCAGAAAATCCTTCAATACAGAGCTGAAGAGCAAAGAAGTCGGTCCCAACGTGAACCGCACCAAAGACGTCGTTGTGGTAAGAGGAGAGATCCACGGTCATGCCGCCGTGATACGTTCCCGCAGCCGCCAGCGCTAGCACCCAACTAGCGCCGCCTTTCTTGTCACAGTCTCCCTGTACTTGACTCTGTCCATCCGATAGGCCAATTAACTCACAAGCCTAATGGACGACGTATGCTCAATCCTCTGCATCGCGTGCCTCGACGTCTGCGCCGGGATCTGTTTTGACTTTGCCTCTCTCCGTGCGTCCCATAATCCATTTCTTCCACCTGAGTCCTAGGCTGATTGTGTGGGCGTACGCAGGCCACGCATTTACAGAGAATTTGTGCAGATGCAGATGCTGCTGCAGTCGCCGATCGGAGGATGAGGATTATGAAGAGGAGGAGTCGGAGAGAGAGCCGTTGATCAACGGCCGAACACCAGCGGCGCCCGCGAAAGGCGCTGCGATGCCTGCACAACCTCCCATGCAGATAAAACACCCATGACCGCGCGCGGATAGGCAGGGAGGCTGGAAGATTTCTTCGGAGCAATGTATTCCAGGAAGGTGTATGATATAGGTCTTGCCGAAGTCTTGCTGTTGTCTAATCGGAGGGGAAATATAGAGATACAGGTATACGCTATTCGACTTCTCGTATATACTCCATGATACGATTTCTCCGTCTCTTCGGTCTGTGAAACAAGTCAGAAAAAACCGATAGCGAGAAAGGGAGGTCATACAAAACAGGAACCCCAGGCTCGATGAGCGCACGCCGCGCTGCTGCAGACCCGTGAACCCATCGCGGAACAGATTGCCTGGGAGCTGCGTGAGAATCGTCGAGAGAGAGAAAGAGACGAAGCGCCGCACCCACCTTCAGAGCGCACAAACTCTCGCTCAGATCTTAAGCCTCGCCGAGGCTCGGAGCGGCACGTCCGTCTCCTCTTCGGGCACTTCATGCTTCCCCGGCTTTCGACCCGCCAATTGACGCTTCAATTTCTCTTGTGTGCGCCAGTTCGCGCGCAGAGAACGTTGAGTTGACGGTACGACGGAGAAACTTGAAGCTCTTGATAATGGAAACCTCGTCTTCTTGCGAGCCTTCTCTGCCAGCGTGCGTCTCCAAACAAGAGTTCAGCGCGAACACGAAGGAACGAGAACCCCGAACAGAATTGAACAAGTATCGTGATTCTGGGCGGCCTTGTTCCGCTGCGCCCTGGTTTTTCGCTCCGGGAATTTCCTGGAGATTGCCTCTGACGGCGCGGCTCCGCGTCCTGGTCTCTTGGTGTCGGGACGTCGACCGTCATCCCCGAGTGCACGGGCAGAATCTCCCCGGCAGGATCGACGGTTGCGCTGTCGATTTTTGGTCTTTCCGTAAGCTTGGCGGCTTTCTCGACGCGCATTTCCTCCATCTCGGCCGCTTTCAATATGCGCTCCTGGTGCGCGGTTGTACGACGTGCCTTGATGAGGCTCGTGGATTGCAGGAACCTCCATTCTGTCGCGAGGACACCTTTATGTCGAATTCAATGTGCATCACACCAAGATGAAACCGGGAACGGACTTTGACTTTCTTCAGCTGCAGCCTATCCTCGATCTCATCCACCTGGTCGTACGCGCGGCTGGTAGAAAGCAAAGAAGAGGTCGAGAGTAGAAATAAAGTTGTTAGGTTTCAAGGGCGATGGCCTGAAGATCAGCTGAAGATGCACATTTTCCTTTCTGGCCCTGCTTTCATCGCCGTTGGCCCGTTGACGTTTTGCTGAACGCTGGGTACCCACCGTTCGTTCTTGATGAGCTCCATCTCCTCTCTGCCCAACGAATTAATCGTGGCTATTGTTGCTGAGGGACAACAGGATCCTTTCGATGCAGTGTCGGATAACTTGCAGCCAATGGCCTCCAAACCGGAATGGACTGTCTCCCATCTTTCCCGTCACTTCCGCGACGTTGTCGTTGGCGCGCCTTCGCTTTGGACGGTCGTCGAAGCCAGCTTGGATACCGATGAAACTCTAGAAATCCTCAAACTCTACCTCGAGCGCTCTCGCGCGTGCCCCATATCGCTAGCGTTGCACGTCGGCTTCCGGAAAATAATGGGGTCGAACGGTATACACCGTTGTGTTCTAGGTGCAAAACGGCTCCGCGAGATTGACCCGCACTTCAATCGCGCAGGGCGGTTGAGGATCGTACTCTGGTCGATGATAGAGCAGTGGAACCCGCTGTTGTTGCCCCCCTTCCGGCATATAACGGCCCCTAATTTGCAGCACCTCGAGGTTATCATGAAAACCGACCCCCATGTGCAAAAGCGTGCTGAAGTCTTCTCGTCCGGACCGCCGACGAAACTAAGTTCTCTCAAAATGAGTGGATGGACACTTCCGTTGCCCGTTCCTCAGTGGACGGCATCTCTTACACACCTCGAACTATGGAGTGGCGACTGGCAGTGGAGATCGGCACACCATGGTGCCCTTTTAGCGGCCCTCACGAAGCAGTGTCCACTATTAGTCCATCTACACCTTGCTGAAGATTACGTCTCATCGGCGACTCGATTGCACATTCCATCTCTGCAATCCCTGCACATCTCGGTTTCGGATGAACCCCGCGAGTCTTACCTGTTGGACATAGTTGATCTCTTCGACACTCCAGCACTGACCGAATTTATCATCGATGGCACCCACGGCGACCAGGTGTTCGTGCTCTTCAAGGAGACGAGCGTTCCCCACACATCCTTCCCCGCCTTGACCTCTTTCTCCTTGGTCAACAGCCGCTCGTGCAGGTGTGGACCCAAGCTTCCCTCCCCTAACAGAATCTCCTCTCCCCCTCTTGTGCTCTTCCCCGCCCTATCCTCTTTAACCCTGATCAATCAATGCTCCGCCTCGAAGCTCGTCGAGGATCTATTCGGTTCAGCATCCCAGCCGTGGCCGCAGCTACAAGCTGTCACGCTGTGTCCCACAAACAGCAACTTGCATGGTGTGCGCAGCGCCCTTCGTGATGCGGCGGGCGTGAAACACCAGCGCGGGCAGACACTTCCAAAGCTCAGGCTTTCATCGAAGCTGTTGTCTCTGGAGGACTGGCGAGAGAAAGGGATGGATGTGGAGAAGTTCGATCCCGACGTTGTTCTCAATCTCTTCCGTAGTTGACTGGCAGCGCGCTCGCTCTATCATCGCGCGCTTCGTTAGTACTTACCTACTTAACCAAGTAGCTTTTTTTTGTCTTTGGTGAAAGTACGCAACAATCACAAGGCATTACTTACTGCATCAATTCTGGCTGTCCATCACAGTACAATGGCGGAGCGGCTGTAATGGCCCTAAGCCGGGAATGTGATTGGTTAATTTCATCGGCATCACTCACGAGTGCGCTGGTTCAAGAGCGTCCCCTCCAGAAAACTTGGTTTCCACAATCCTCCGCACCGGAGGGTGCGGCCCGGATTTGGAATAATCCGTCCTTGTCAGGCCAGGCAAGTAATTGTGCAACCTGCAGGACTCGCCGAGTTAGTCTTCGGAGACAAGGGCTGGTCGTCAGTTCGCGCTGTGGGGCGAGCTAATCACAAACCTTTTGAGCTTTTCTTCATTTTATTTCACCTCATTTTTTCCATTGCGCCGCACAACCGGTGACCTCTTTTAGTATTTTTCTCTCTCTCTCTTTGTGATACACCAAGTACATTATACTACATGCGTTACGGCTGTTACGGAGAAACTAATGGCCCCAGAACATTCAGCCTTTGTCCGATTTAGATTGAGACGACGAGAGTGCGCAACACGTACCACTCTGTCCTCTGTATCCTGTTGCGGTCTTTTTGGATCAACAGGGTCTCGAACATACTGGCAAATTATTGGCTCTCTCGTCAGAAAATAGAGGATGAACATACCACAAGGCTGCAAGAGTCATTTATTACCACTGCAGATTCAGCAGGGTTACTGGCCGCGACCATCTTTGGTTGTACGAGACTCCGCCGGGCGTTGATATTTGCCAGCAACGCGATTGTGAAAGCTGTTGGCGCATCTGTGAGAAAGGCAATCGATTTGCAGAATACATAACGTGCATCCGGGCATGGAGATCAAGAATGTTGTCCAGATATCTGCGAACGTTTCTGATAAGCCTGCACGGCGGGCAAGTTCAGGCTCACAATCATTAGGCGTTAATTTGAACTATGATGAAATCAATCAGACCCAGGTCAAAAAACAAAGGGATTGGATACTCGCCGACAGCGCGGCCCCCATTGCGACGAAGCTAGGAACATCAATGGAGGCTTTAGTTTTTATTCTGTGGCAATACCTTGTTGCAAGCCCCGTCTCTGATTTGGAACGCCAAGATCAGGATTTGGAGACATCAAGAAAGATTTGGCTCACGGATTGTATATCGCACCAGACGGTTGAGCAATGCAGCAGTACTAGAAGGAGAATGAATCCACGTCCTAATTCTTGGGTATTACTGTACCTGTCGAACGCCGACCGGCTCTGCTGCTTCAGATAGTAGATGAGTACCAAAGCCATCACAACGTCCAACGACGCGTCTCCGAAAAACAACGCAGAGAGGAGCCAGCTTGAATCATGTGCGACGAGGACGATCGAGTCGACACGGATAGACTCTTGGGCCAGCTTAAGCGAGACTGCTTGGAGAAAGGCCACCATCGTCCACAGGCCGATCGAAACATACAGGGCGCCAGTGACTCTGTAGACGCGGGTTACGAAGAAGGCCTTTGTTTGATATGTCAACGATGCAAGTACTGCGCGACGGAGAATACTGACTTGCACGGAGTGGTCGATCAGGCTCCCGATGATTATAGCAGCGTTTAGGCCCCAGGGAATGAACAGCAGCTCGATCGTGTGCCCGAAGTCGGTGACGCTCATCGCATATGCGCCTTCGCAGATACAGATCACAAAGAGCAAGTGGGCGAACCTAGGATGGGTCGACGGGGATTCACGCAAGCTTAGAAGGCGTCGTACCAGAGGAAAACCACCTGCGGCGCAGAATTAGCGCGATGAACTGCGCGTACATGTAAATACAAACGCACGAAATATTTGACGAAGCGCAGATCGTTCCGAAAGTGGTTGCGGATGTATTCATCCGTCTGCATCGTTATCACACCGAAGAAAAATACGGCGAAAAAGCCGGAATTTATTATGGGGCCGAGCGTGAGGTTAAACGTAGACGCCATGGGGGTGAGACGGAGAAGTGTACTCGCCGGGGCTGGTATTTAATAAAGGTCGGTGTGAACCTTGATGTACTTGCTTCGCGATTCATCCCAGGAAGTGTATAGGTAGGTCGATACAATCTACACGCGGCTCAGCCGAGGTGAGAGATATCAGGGCAGGCTCAAATAATAGACATACAGAGTATCTTCGTATCATGATGAGTGAATGGGGCATGTCAGTTGAGGAGATCGTGTGGTATGGAAGAGCTTGGGTAGGCGAGATGATCAAGGATGCATCCAGCGCGTTCAAGAAAGGCTTTGAGCAAAAGGTGCATCAGGATCGAAGCGAGTCATGTTACGTCGGTCTGGATGCTATGCCCAGACGAAGAGCAGAACAAGATGGGACTACAATTTGTTTTTACCCACAGATGTATACAGATGAGCGGGGGGTACACTATAGAAGACATGTGAGGGCCGTTGGAAAGCAATACAAAATCCCAACACCTCATACACCTCTGCCGCGTGTCCCGCCACGGACATGGATCATCCCGCGCGCACGTACACCTCGTGGAACGTACGCAAGTACGTCCGGATCCGCTGGAGCATTATTTGGGGGTTCGCCGTGGGTTGTTCCATGACTGCTCGGCTGTTCGTGCCCCGACATGTCCGCATGGGCCATCGCTGCCCCACGCCCCCTCCCGCGCCCGGCGCCCCGGGGCACTACGTCTACATCCATCACGTCGTCGTTCCGGTGCCCACCTCGATCCCGATGCGACCTCCCGCGGGGCTGCGGGTCGTTTGCGAATCCGCCGTTTTTGCCGCCGCGGCCAAACCGGATGGAAGGAGGGACGAGAGCCAGCGCGTTTAGCGAGTCTGTGAGCGAGTCGATGCCTTCGTCGGTCCTGGGAGGCAGTTGCGCGTGGTTTGGTGCTGGAGTCGGCATGTTATCCTCGTCATCATCGTCTTCTTCCTCCACCAAGACGGAGGGTGATTTGGGGCGAGCTTCTGGTGTAGCTTCAGGTTGTTCTCGTGGTTTCCACTGACCGCGCATCAAGCTGGCGCCTTCACCCCAGCGTTTCAGGAGCCCGCCGACGCCTTTGTTTGTAACGGCGAAGTAATATTCTTTTGGGTATCCATGGCCTTGAATCAAGTGCAGCCGTCTCGCTTTCGGAGTAGAGAACAATTTGCTGCAAGACGCAAGGTGACAGGCGAACTGGAAGGCAAAACCGATTAACGCCGCCCAGCAGCGATAACGAACGACTCACGATCTTTTCACCTCTATCTTTCCGGACAGCAGCGAGCGGGTCGTGGCATTCTGTTTGATGCTAAGTGGGTGCGCGTTCGGAGTGTGTTTAAGCGACACAAAGCACAGAACTGACGATTTCCAAAAGACGCGCGTCAGGAAAGACGCAGTCGCAGCCGTTTTCTTCGCAGACATGGGCATGGTAGGTAGCGTAGTGCGTCTCCAGGTCCTTTGAATTAGCGATCGGGGTTGGGTGGTGATTGCAGGTCGGCGGTAGAGTGCAAAGCAATGGATGGCCGGTGGATGATGAGGCTCCTTGTGTCGTACGCTGGGCTTTCGAGGTCGGCTCTGTGGTCACCGATGTGGACGACGACGACGAGGCCTCGGACTGCGCTCTGTGTCGTTTGTAGGACATTTTTATACACTGCTCGTGGGCGTTCAATGCAAAGGCGGCGTCACGTTGTGACACCAGGTCTCTCCTTACCACCACCATGTCATCCACGGAGAAAAAGCGCAAGTGGGACCAGGCTGCACCGGACGCAAAAGATGGCAAGGAGGAGCAACCCCCCAAGAAAGTAGAACTGAGCGTCGATGCGCAGGAGGCAGCCGCGCGCGCCGCAGCAATTGCCTCAAAAATCGCTGCACAATTCGGTGAATTGGCTTCGGAAGAGGCCTTCAGCCAGGACGTCGACATAAACGATGTCCGGAACCGTTACATGTTAACGAAGGGGTCGACTCAGCAGCAGGTGCGCCCTCATTCTTGCCCCGACGCAAGCAAGTGACTCTAACCATGTCCATGCCAGATCCGCGAGGAAGCTGGTGGTTCCGTCAGCACCAAGGGCGTGTGGTATCCCGACCGGAGCAAAGCAACCGACAAGGACCCCCCGTTGTACCTGCACGTTACGGCCAGATCGGCTGAGATCCTCAAAAAGACCATCGACACCATTAATGAATATATAGCTATCGATATGGGCAGCCTTGTGGAAGACAAGAAGAAGGAAAAGGTGGGACTTGCCTGCAGTCGTTCTTTTGCCGCCGCTAAAACCCTTCTAGCGGAAATGGCCCGAGGAAAAACTGCCCGTTGGCCTCGAGAGTATCCGCAACTTCAACATCCGGGCCAAGGTCGTTGGACCGAGCGTACGTGTTGCGCCTGTTTACCATGGCATTATCTGACTCCATATATCCAGGGCTCTTTCGTCAAATATATTCAGCAAGAAACGCAGACCCGAGTGCAGATCAAGGGCATCGGGTCTGGTTTCGTCGATCAGGAGACGGGTCGGGAGAGTGACGAGCCTCTCTATATCCACATAACGTGTGTGCTTCACTTCCCAATTTCGGTTCCTTGCCAATAATTCACCAGAGGGCCCGAGGAAGGTCAAGTCGCACGGGCGAAAGTCCTGACGGAGGACCTTCTCCTGGTGGTGCGGCAGGAGCATGCCAAGGTGGCGATGGCAGCTCAGCACGAGCAGATGGAGCTCCGACAAGCCCAGATGCAGTATGCCGCTTACAGCGCCATGGCATCGGTAGGTGCTCTCTTGATACTCCCTTGGACATAATTAACCTGAGCACTGACACCTCAGGGCTATCCTGCGCCTCCCCCGCCCTCCGATGCCCCGCCGCCACCGCCAGGTGAGCAACCCCCGCCGCCGCCCGGCGGCAGCGCGGGTCCGCCGGCTGCTACTGATACAGACGCATACGCTGCATACTGGTATGTCCTTCAAACCCCGCCCTTTGCCCTGCTAACTGGTTTTCCAGGGCCGCATACGGCTACGACGTCAACTCAGAGCAGTTCAAGGAGTGGGCCGCGTCGCAGCAGCAGCAGTACACCCAGTACTACGCGCAGGCCGGCCAGGCTGGCGCACAGGCACCGGCACCCGACGGTGCTGCACCGGCGCAGCCGCCGCCGCCGCCACCCCCCGCATAAGGGTGAGTGCCTGCCGTCTGTACCTGCTGCTCGTTTCATCTGTGTAGGCGGATCGTTGATGTAAGTCCTCCGGTGCATGCTAACTGATTTTCTGTCCTGCAGAACACCTTGCGCTTGTGTACAGCGACCAAACCCAACCCGTGCTGTGTCCTTTGCATCTGCTTTCTTTCTAGTTGTCGTCTTGGTTGTCATGGTATATGTTCCATGTCGTCCGGTATGCGAATCGAATACTCGATATCACCGAACGGCTGTCGCACTCCAGCTGTATTATTGAGTAGACTAAGTAGCTGGTACGTCGAGTTTGCGGAATTTAGCCTGCATCCAGACCCTGTACATCTTGATCTGCCGTTTGCGATTGAGGATGAGCCGGCGGTCGACGCCGAGCTGCTCGATAGCGAATAGCGCGCGCGGTGGGGAGGCCAGGAGACTGGGGTGTATTTGCGGGGTGTGTGGGGTCGCTATTACTGGCGTTTCTTCCGGTGTTGGCGTCGGGGAGTCCTCAGAATCGTCCTCGACGACTTGCTGCGTCACGATGCTAGCCTGCTCGGACTGCGGCGCCCGAGCACCCGTGAACAGCAACGCCAGTTCGTCTTGATCGTGTTTCTCAGCTTGCGAGCATTAACAATTGCACCAAAAGAACGCACCCATCTCGAAAAAGTACACGCGCGTCTTGTCGCCCCGGATGTAAAAGTTCTCGTCGAGGAGTCTTCCGCCCTTGAAGCGCAGCTGCGCCATGTCGTGCCGGCCGTAGTCGCGGAACAGCAGCAGGCCGCCGGGCTTGAGGATTTTGTGCACGTTCGCGACGGCTTGGGCCCATTCGGCGGGGTGGAGCGCGCTGAAGACGAAGACCATGATGACGATGTCGGCGCTTTCGGGGGCGACGCCTTCGGGGAGGGAGGCGGAGGTGAGGTCCCAGACGTCGGCGGAGATGGTGCCGATGGGGGGCGATGTGTAGAGCGGGTTTTCCTGGTGAGTTGTTTTAATTGAGGGAGATGGATGGCGACGGAAAGCGTACTTGAACCAGTTTAATCGCGTGCTTAGAGTAGTCGTACGCACGGAGGGAGAGTTGAAGATTGTGGTTCGCGGACAGGAGGGGGAAGATGGCAGCGCCGGTGCCTATGGGTGGGACGTCGTCAATACGCAAGTGTGGCGGAACTTGGGGCGCGAGACATACGCACCGCAACCGACTTCGAGGATCGTCATTGGACCGGCCTGAAAGATTTATTGAGCTCATACAGAATAGGCGGGAGGCATAGAACGTACGTCCGGCTCAGACGCGCTTATGAGTTCACGAAACTCATTGTGCAGCCTGTGAGAGGCCTCAGTGTGTGGTGAGATGGAATAGGATGTTTCAAAGTCAAATGTGAAGATCGCAACTTGACCTCCAACTAGCTTCACGAGTTGCGGCATCAATTCGTACATAACACCACGACTCGGTTCGCAATTGAAGGCAAATTGGGGTCGGAATTCTAACTTTGAAACCCCCTCATGGAAGATACGAACCATTTCCGATCTCGAAAAAAATTGGTCGACATCATTCGGTAGAAGTTGTCCCTGGGGAGAAAGTCGGATTCGACGACGCTGTCGCAGGCAGGGGTACAACACGTACCAATGCCGCGCCGGTCGCTCGTTGTACTTCTGCTTATCGTCCTCCGGAACGGGGGCGCTACGCTGCTTCTGCAGAGATGCGGCGATGATTTCGTCCTGGTCATCTGGCGGCGGGACGTGGTCCCAAGCGTTCTGGCTCCATACTTCTTCCTCATTTGTGAGGAATCTGACGCGCAGATTTGAGGATCAAGACTCTCGAAAAGTGGTACTTTTTTGCACACCTGGAGCCGAAGGGAGGCTTTTCAGAAGTAACATCGTGAACGGATGAGGTCTGCTTCACGGTGGAGGTGCTTGTGGATGCCTGCGGGTCCACTGCATTGGAGGACATGGACGTTCAGGAAAGGAAATAATGGGTCAACAAAACCATACAAACGCGAAACGCGTCGCGTCTCTGTCTTGAACCCCCACCTTGATTCTGCCTCTGCCTCTGCTCTTCTCAGTTAAACGACAGTCTCCCCTTTCTGTATTGGGAACACACCTCCATTCCGGCCTATTTTGGCCAGATGGCTCTTCTCGGACCTCAACAGATACTCACCAAGTGAATTATCAAATGAAACTGTCATGTCTCCCGTCTCATGAATCATACGCTTCGCCTTTCCTCGTTGCCTCCCAATCTCCTCTAATTACAAGCGCGAAATCACTGTTGGTTCCAGATTTTTCGTTGAAGCGGTGAATGACCGAAGGAATGATCCATTAAAGATCTAGTCTCTTGATTCTCTTGGTCCTTAAGATTCAACCCGGTCATTCCGAGGATGCTTCCCTACTCCCTGTCGGACTTCAAGCTTCAGGTTCCTCTGCTAATCCTTTTGCAAAGTCACCATGACGCTGGCAAGACTGAAGGCCGTATTCATGTACGTCCTATTTATCCTGCCATTCCAACTGCCAGTTTTTTTCGGGAAAAAAATCATTTCTCTGTGAGATAGTTTGGGCTCCTCGTGGTATGCCTCACTGGCAGCGCTCGGCCCTCAGCGCCTGGAACATGCTGTCTGCAGGCGCGGCGCGGAAGGAATAATTCCTGATTAGGCGGATCGGCAAGATCGGCTGCTGAACACCGCTTGCCGTGTGCTTAATCGGCAACCACCTTCTTCAATCTTGTCCTTCGTGCCCTTCCTGCTGCGCTTCGGGCGTCCATTATGAGCGATGGCGATCTCGACGACCTCTACCAGGAAGTTTGGGCTGGCTTTACTGGCCCAGCAAGCCCCAATGGCACGAGAAGCATGGTGGACGATGTCCCCATGACAGCTACGCTCGACTCGCCTATGCTGCCAGACGAGTATTCCACCTTCTCATCTTGTATTTCTTTCCTTTTCTCGTTCGATTCAGCTCTGACGCGACTGGTGGTTAGATACCCACGGAAGTCTTCCATCGAGGACGATGTCTGCAAGCTCAGTAACTCAGTCGGTTACATCCACTTCGCGTAATTCCAGCGTCACTGGATCATCAGAACGAAAATCCGTCCGCCCACTGCCCCGGCCTCTTCCCCGTCCTCCAGGCGCCGTATCGGCCCCGCCGGCTGTGCCCGAGAACCCGCCGCCCGTCGGGCTTGAACCTCCGCCGCTTCCCCCGAAGCATTTCAGCGAGGACGCATACTCGTCTATTGGGGGCTCAATGCTCTCCACGAGTGACGCCCAGCTCTCGCCGTACCCAAATGGAAACGGAAACGGACCGCTCAGTCCAGTGTCTGCCGGCGCTACCAGCCAGCTCGAATACTGGGACTCTCCGGTCGAAACGGAGTTGTCGTATCAGCGCCCGTTGTCCCGGGCAGTCTCCCGAGAGCCTTCTCCGCTCCCGGTGGGTGCGATGGCGCCTGCGCTGACCGGTAGCTCGTCGGCTGTGGCCGACGGCGGCTCCCATGGCAATAACATCAACGGCGGTAGCTTGGAGCCCCAGCGTGGACAGAGCCCATGTGCGTTGGCTTTGAAAGACGTAGTCAAACTATTACTGATATGCTGCAGACTCTGCCACGAATGACTACCGCGATACCAACGGTTATAACGACGCGAACGGATACGTTTCGCCCAGTGGATATCACGACGATGCGAACGGATACGCTCCGCCCAATAACTACAGCGCATATGCCCCTCCAACTCCAAATCAGTATCGCGAATCGAACGGATACGACGGCGCGTATGGGTATACCGAGGACCCGCACGCCGACCCGTTCTTCTCGTTCGGCGAGAATGTCGCGGGGCCCAGCAACGTCTCACGCAGTCCAACCGCGGTGCTCCAGGTCATCTCCAACTATAACGAAAACGAGCGGCGGCCACTGGAGCTGCACGACGAGGCGGACGAGGACGAGTACTGGGACGAGGAGGAGGAGGATGATGAGACGCGCTTTATCAACTTTTCGCTGCTCTCGCATGTCGCCGTTCAGTTCCGCGACAAGGTGCCGCGCGGGACGCATGTCAAGGGCAGCATTCCGTACCCTCGAGCCTTTACGGGCAAGGACGTTGTGGTACGTGGTGCTTTTGCACTGGTTACCGAGAACGCGATTTGATCCCGCTTCAGACCACGATCCAATCCCAGATCCAGCGGGACCTTGCGATCAACCACGGCATCTCGACGAACGACAGGCGGGCGGCGCTGCAGGTCGCACGCAGCCTGCAGAGCCAGCTGTTCTTCTACGAGGTGGAGTGGGGCGGGCGCGTCTTGCAGGACGGCGTGGAGGATGTGTACATGTTCTTGGATGATCTCGAGGGTCCGTCTGACGGTGTTCCCGACCGGGAAGAGCTGCCCACCGCTGTGATCACGATGTTGACCAAGTGCTACTCCCCCAGTTGCGGGGAGGGTGTGCCGTGTTACTCATTTTCGTGTCCGAGCAGGGTGAGTGCTATACAGCATCTTGTGAGTTGATTCCTGATCTTCTGTGCAGGGTAATTCGATCATCCTCCAAATACCCGGACCGGCGGAGGCGCCGGTAGGTCCTCAGCGTGAGGCGTGGATTAAGACGGTTCCGCAGGAAGTTATTGTGTCTTTGCCGGACAGCGAGATAAATCGTCAAACGTGCGTTACCTTTTCGACTTCAATACGATCACTAGCGCTTATCATCGCGGTCCACAGCATTATCCACAAGCTGATCAGCAAGGAGGAACAATACTTGCAAGACCTCGACATCGTCGAGTCCGTCTTCATCCGCCCGCTCCGCAGTGCGAACCCGCCCGTCATCGCAGCTCACAAGCTCGAAGATTTTATTGACGAGGTCTTTGGAAACATCCTTGACCTGCGGGAGTGCAACCGGCGGCTGCTCGAGGTCGTGTATGTGCGGCAGCGGGAGCAGGCGCCTGTGATCCAGCGGATCGGGGACATATTCCTGGACGCGGCGACCGAGTTTCGGCTCGCGTACCCGATTTATGTTGGGCACCATCCCCTCGCGGAGAAGAGGATGAAGGAGGAGCTGGATTCGAATCCGCAGTTTCGGCTGTTCATTGAGGTGCGTCGCTGGCGCGTGCGTTAGTGGTATATGGACTGAACGCGTTGTTTTAGAGGTGTTCGCGCCAGTCTGCGCGCACCGGCGCCCGGATGGACCTGAAGCACTTCCTGAACCGACCCTCGGAGCATTTGCAGAAGTACCCTGTGCTGCTCGAGGCGATCTACCACGAGACGGCTGTGGGGAACCCGGATGCGGATTATCTGCTCGAGGCGATCGGTGCAATCAAGAACCTGCAGAGCGTCGCGCAGTTGCGTACGTTCCAGACAGCCATGGGCAAGGGCACGCCGGGCAAGTGGGAGTGGCACGACCTCGTCTCACCCGAGGTTCGTCAGTCAATGCGCAAGGAGGAGGCGAAGCGCCAGTCGTGCGTGCACTGTCTTTCGACGTACGTGCATCGACGCTGACGGTCGTGCAGGATCATTTTTGAGCTGATCAAGGGTGAGATGGCGTATGTGAAGGATTTGGAGAACATTGAGATTGTGGGTGTGCTCAACTAATCCCCTTTTCGATTCACACATTCCTCCAGATGTACATTCGCCCTCTGCGGAACGCGGACCCGCCTATAGTACCCACGGAACGGCTGGACCAGTTCATTAAAGATGTGTTCCACAACTTTGCGCACCTCCATGTGCACCATCGGACTCTCGTTGAGAAGCTGCACGAGATACAACGCGAGCAGCATCCGCGAATCCGGAGTATCACCGAGCCCGTGCTCGACGCCGCGCTTAACTTCCGCGAGGCGTATTTGGACTACATCCCCAACTACCCCATCGCCGCTTACCGCATCGATGACGAAATGGCGAACAACCCTTCGTTCAAGGCTTTTGTCGAGGTTCGTCGCCTATGCTAACCATTTTGTGAAGGAGCTGACTTGAGTGCGGTAGATGTCCGTCCGCCACGCTGATGCGCATCGACTGGACATGAAGAACTTTATCAATCGGCCCATCCCGCGGTTGCTGCGGTACGAACTCCTGTTGAAGGGTATCCTGGACGAGACGCCCGACGGGCACGACGACCGATACTCTATCCCGCAGCTAATCGAGATCATCAAGGCGCTGGGCAAGGAGAGCGAACCTGGGGTCGGGTCAGCGAAGCAGAAGGTTGAGCTGTGGCGGTATAACTCGAATCTCGTCTTCAAGGCCGGGGAATGCATCGTATGTTTTTTGGACTTCCGTGTTGTTCGGTGCGTGCTGACTTTTGGCCCAGGACATGGACCTTCTGGATGAGAATCGATCGTTGCTTTATGCTGGAAAGCTGCTGCGGCAACCTGAGAGCGGGCGGACATGGAATGAGCTTTATGTCTTGCTGTTCGACAACTATCGTCAGTGCTTCCCAGTTTCTGTCCGTGATAGCAACTTATGGCATTGCAGTGGTGATGACCAAACCCAAAGAAAAGGACGGTGTTACCAAGTACAATGTCGTTAGGAGACCGATTCCGTTGGATTTGCTAACGTTGGTCAATTTCACTGATCCGCCAACGCAACGCGGCACCGGCCTCCTTCGTAATTTGCGTGGTGAACGATATGGAGGCGGGGACAATGTGGGAGTCGCCGAGGCGCCGGGTGATTCGCGCGCCGTCTACCCATGCACGATTCACCACAATGCGCGCGTCGGAGGGTCGCATATTTTGTATGCGGAGTCGGCGCAAGCACGCGCGGAGTGGCAGTCGAAGCTTGAGGAGGCGTTGGGTCTGCGGCGCGTGGTGCAGGAGTCGAACAAGGTGTTCGAGCTCGAGACGCTCAGTACCGATACGTTCTTGGTTCCGTCGCTGGTGACGCCCGCCACTCAGCCTGCGTACCACGAGAACTCGTTGACTGGGAAAGTCACCTGTTCCGTGCCATTCAGTACGGACTTCCGTTGAATTTGCTGTTCGAGGCTCAATTGATCACAGACACCACGGATGGTCGAGGTCTCGTTGCTATTGGTTGCGCCGAAGGCGTGTGGATTGGTTTCCGCCACGACTCCCGATGTACGTGAATTGGATGTCCTATTTTCAGTCCGGCTTATCTTTTACAGCTATGCGGCGCGTGCTTCACTTGAAAATGGTGACGCAGTGTGCGATGCTCGAGGACTTTGGGATCTTCCTTGTCCTGGCAGACAAGGTTCGTCGGATCGCCTCACGAAATTACAGCAGATTAACCGAGGTTTTTCTCCAGTCGCTATTCGCCTATCACATTGAAGCTTTGGTCCCTTCATCGCCGCAGAGCGCCAATGCTACCCAGACTCCCCAGAAATTGAACGGCAACGTCCAATTTTTCAGCGTAGGATCGCTCCTAGGCCGCACGCTGGTCATTTTCATGAAGCGGAAAAATGTAAGCAACCATTTGTGATTGGTCAAATCATACTCACGATATCCAGATCGATAGCATTTTCCACGTCGTTGAGCCCATAATCGACAAGATCAACGAAAGAGTCAAGGCACCTGCAGGCCTCGGCAGTCGCTTCGGTTTCAGGCAACCAAAATCGGAGTGGTTCCGCAGTTACAGGGACTTTTTCCTGCCCTCTGAATCATTCGACGTCATGTTCCTGAAGGCACGAATTGCCATCCTGTGCACGAAGGGTTTCGAGATCATGGACCTGCTCGAGTGCGTATCATCCTGGCAGTGTTTACTGAACCGGGCAATCTTAATAGATTTAACAGTTTCAAGAGCGTGACTATACCGCAGCGAGAAGATCCTAAGCTTGCCTCTCTTGCCAAACGCTGCGAATCTTGTCGACCGATGGGCATGTTCCGATCCACTGACGAGGAGTTCTTACTGTGCTACAATGGTAATTACGTCATCTTTTCGAATCGGTCGGTCCTCATTTTGTACCGCAGAATTTGGCCTTTATGTTAATAAGCACGGCGATCCCAGTCCCAACAGACCCCTGGGTACTGTTGAATGGGAAGGTGGGCTATATTCGTAGGCCAAAGAGAAGGGGTATTGATCATTGTATCCCTTCAGGAACCGCAGAACGGGTTGCCTTCCATGCCCCCTACATTCTCTTGTTCGACAGTCGATTCATCGAGGTCCGCGACGTCGAGACTGGGCGGCTGGCGCAGATCATCCCCGGGAATGATATGCATTGCATCTGGGACGGTCGTGGGCAGGCCGGAAACAGCAACGAACAGAATTTGGCGGACCATCGGAATGGCGTCCTTCAGGAGGCGCGGGTGCACGGAGTCATGAATGCCCCCGATGTCTCGTCTCAACCTGGCCGTCCAGCCCCTCGAGCTGTTGCCCAGCATGTGTTCGAGCTCATTCCAACGATACCACTGTATCTGCCAGGTTCATTAGCGAGCCCGTCCACGACCACATACTTCAGTTCTTCTTCCCCTCCCCACTCACCTCAACTACGACCGATGACTGCGTATCGCTCACACTCATAATGCAGTCTTGCTATCCATTCACTTCATATGCATCGCCATCTGTATTTTATTACTATTAAGTAGCATCTGTAGCACCTCGCACAATTCATTGGTTCCTTGGGAGAAAACGAAGCGGGGGCCGTAAGTACGGTATGCATTGGGTAAAAACAACATGTACGTCCCTATCTTGTTCCCTATCTTGTTCCACTATGCGTCTGACGATCTTTTCGTCTGTTATGCATAGAGGTCTAGACCCACGTAACTCGCTTCTATCCTGATGCACCTTTGTGCTCAAAACCTTTCTTGAACTTCGCCCTGAATGCGCCGCTCAATATCCTTGATCATCTTGCGTGGCGCCGGTGTTCACAACATCTCAAGCTCTTCCATACGATCTCCCTAACTGATATGCCCCATTCGATACGAAGATACTCGGTATGTCTGTTATTTGAGCCTCAGTTGAGCCTGCTATTTCTTACGCTGTTTCACTGCCAAGACACGTGTAGATTGTATCGACCTACCTATACACTTCCTGGGATGAATCTCGAAGCAAGTATATCAACGTTCACACCGACCTTTATTAAATACGAGCCCCGGCGAGTACACTTCTCCGTTTCACCCCCATGGCGTCTGCGTTTAACCTCACGCTCGGCCCCATCATAAATTCCGGCTTTTTCGCTGTGTTTTTCTTCGGTGTGATAACGATGCAGACAGATGAATACATCCGCAACCACTTTCGGAACGATCTGCGCTTCGTCAAATACTTTGTGCGTCTCTATCTATCTGTCATGCCTTGCGCTCATTCTGTGGCCGCAGGTGGTTTCCCTCTGGTACGACGCCTTCGAAGCTTGCCTGAGTCGTCGTCGACCCATCCTAGGATTGCACACCTGCTCTTTGCGATATGTATCTGCGCAGGCGTTTACACGTTGAGCGTCACCGACTTCGCCCACACGATCGAGCTACTGTTCCTCCCTTGGGGTCTGAACGCCGCTATAGTTATCGGAAACGTGATCGACCACGCCGTGCAAGTAAGTAGTCTCCGCCTCAGTTGCTTCGTTGATAATTACATTTGTGAAGGCCTTCTTTGTGACTCGTGTCTACAGGGTCACTGGCGCCTTGTATGTCTCGATCGGTCTATGGACAATGGTCGCGTTCCTCCAAGCCGTTGGGCTGAAGCTGGCCCAAGAGTCCATCCGCGTCGACTCGATCCCCCTCGTTGTACAGAATTCAAGCTGGCTCCTCTCTGCGTTGTTTTTCGGAGACGCGTCGTTGGACGTTGTGATGGCTTTGGTACTCATCTACTATCTGAAGCAGCAGAGCCGGTCGTCGTTCGAGAGGTGATTGACATCATCCCAAGATTAGGACATAGATTTACTGTCCTTCTAGTACTGTTGCATTACTCAACCGTCTGGTGAGATACACAATCCGTGAGCATAAATCCTCGTCTTCAAATTCTGACTTTGGCGTTCCAAATCAGAGACGGGGCTTGCAACAAGGTATTGCTACAAAATGAAGTAAACTCTCCGTTGATGTTCCTAGCTTCGTCGCAATTGGGGCCGCACTGTCGGCGAGTATCCAATCCCTTTTTCTTGTTTCTTTTTTTTCCCGCCTGTGGCTGACCATTTTCGTCACAGTTCAAATTATCACCCAGTGATTGTACGGTTGACCGTGGATGCAGGCAGGCTTACTAAAAAAAATCTTCTCAGATATCTGGACAACATTCTTGATCTCCATGCCTAGTCTGATTTTATTGGCGCACCCGAAGCCGCAACTCGGATTTTCGTGATAGCCGAGCCTAATTCCCACGTTCCCAATCCGGCCGAGTCGACTGTTCTTCAGGTTTTGCGACTTGTTCAACCAATAGGGGGCTCAGAAATGCTCTGAAACCACCATGATTGAGTTTTGGGAGGTTTATTGCGCGATAGTTCCTTATCCGTACGTCTCAAAACGATACTTCTCGTAGGCTTACGGGCTTTGTAGGTGAAGTCCTCATTATGAACTCAAATGTGCCCAAATAAATTCAGGCTGTACACAGAGACTTCCAGATACCACTCCAAAACAAATTCAGGTCCTTCTACATTCAGACGGCTGGTCTGCAGGCAGAAACGACACCCTCGTCCCGATTGGGAACGTGGGAAACTCCTCGGCAATCACAGAAATCCGAGTTGCGGCTCGGGCCATGCCAATAGGGGAGCTCAATTCTGGCCCGATACTGATGGCAGTGGGCGATAGCTCGACGGATAGCTAGCGGAGTTTGAATGTGTCGGCATCTCGGCACATCACCCAAAGGGTCCTGAGTTCGAAGCTGGCGGGCGCGTTCTTTTATTTTATTTGAAGTTCAAGTCGTGTTCGTGTTCGTAAACATCCAGCAGAGCAGCAGACAATCAGCTACTGAGTTACTTGTCTTTCAATGACTGTATCTCAGTCCTCTATCATGAAACCTGTTCACATCATTGGTATTGGAACATTGTTGAAACTGGTGCTTTGGAGGATACAGTTCTCAGCAAGAAGCTGCTCAAGTCCAGGTACTGTGAATCACATACCATTCCATAGATGTAAAGTATTTACAGCTCACCATGGCCCCTGTGCCAAAGATATGAGGAGTACAGATGTGCATTTCATTGTCTGCAACAAAAGTTGAGGATTTCTCTTTATATGATTTGGCTGACTTCTTAGGGAAGGCTGCATCTCTTGAAGGATGAAGGAATACCAAAAGAAACCAAGAAGGACCGTACAACACAAGCATTTCGAACAAAAGCAACAATAGTGATGGATTGATGGGGGTCGGGCCGCGGACGATCAATTTTCGAACTCCGCGAGCTATCCTCAAACTCCGCTAGGTATCCCAATCTTTTTACAGCTCAGCCAAGCTGAGCCCTAAAATCATACAGATAATTTGAGGATCTTATTGATTGATACAGAATGGTTTGTGATTTTTTCCCTCTCCTTCAGAGAGGTACTCATTATCTTTCTTGACTTATTTAGGTATCCTTTTCCGTGGCTGAGTAGCGATGGCATCAGTGGCGGGCTCTTATCAATGAAGATCAATACTTTCGGAGATCTCCGGAAATCTCTCCCTTTTCCCGCGCTTTTTTTGTTTTCTTTTTTCTTTATTTTATAATTTTAGCCCACCGCCATGAGTATCGAGCCTCAATTCTTGGCTCGTCGACTCGTCCCGTCAGAAAATAATTGATATTGATGGACTCATCAAACATTGATGCGGCGGTTATGACAACTTCAGCGCGATGAAGACAGGATTTTGACGCTAGCCTACGCTCCAAAACACAGCAAATCGCAGGAAGGCCCCACCAAGCTGCTTGAACGGTCAAATTGAGTCAGGCCAGTCGCCAGGTGGTCTCGGCACGGGGAGCGGAGTTTGAACTTGATGTTTGTTCGACCAAATATTAATTATTTTCCGACGCGACGAGCTGACGAGTCAAGAATTGAGCTCCCCTAATAAAATCAGACTCCACATATAAGTTTTATCGACTGTCATAAAACTCGTGGAGTCTGACTGCGGGAGACTACTCCATGCCCGGATGCACGTTATGTATTCTGCAAATCGATTGCCCTTCTCACAGATGCGCCAACAGCTTTCACAATCGCGTTGCTGGCAAATATCAACGCCCGGCGGAGTCTCGTACAACCAAAGATGGTCGCGGCCAGTAACCCTGCTGAATCTGCAGTGGTAATAAATGACTCTCGCAGCCTTGTGGTATGTTCATCCTCTATTTTCTGACGAGAGAGCCAATAATTTGCCAGTATGTTCGAGACCCTGTTGATCCAAAAAGACCGCAACAGGATACAGAGGACAGAGTGGTACGTGTTGCGCACTCTCATCGTCTCAATCTAAATCGGACAAAGGCTGAATGTTCTGGGGCCATTAGTTTCTCCGTAACAGCCGTAACGCATGTAGTATAATGTACTTGGTGTATCACAAAGAGAGAGAGAAAAATACTAAAAGAGGTCACCGGTTGTGCGGCGCAATGGAAAAAATGAGGTGAAATAAAATGAAGAAAAGCTCAAAAGGTTTGTGATTAGCTCGCCCCACAGCGCGAACTGACGACCAACCCTTATCTCCGAAGACTAACTCGGCGAGTCCTGCAGGTTGCACAATTACTTGCCTGGCCTGACAAGGACGGATTATTCCAAATCCGGGCCGCACCCTCCGGTGCGGAGGATTGTGGAAACCAAGTTTTCTGGAGGGGACGGTCTTGAACTAGCGCACTCGTGAGTGATGCCGATGAAATTAACCAATCACAGTCCCGGCTTAGGGCCATTACAACCGCTCTGCCATTGTACGGTGATTTGCAGTCAGATTGGACGCTGTAACCGTCTTCGCTTTCCTTTGCTTTTTACTCGCGCACGCCTTTTGGCTCGCCACAATCTCGTTTTCTCGCTACCAGTCTCAACGATATCCAAGCCTTACAATTCCGGCGATATATCGACAACTCGGCGGGCTGGAACGTTCGTAGGACCACTTATCCACAGTCTTATCCACCTGGCACCTGCCGGGCAACAAAACACAGCAAAAGACGAGCACCAGTACTTGTTTGGCAAAGAAGCCTGCACATCTGGTTTGACGCAACCAGCGAGCGCCTGGGATTCGGAAGCGCGTACATAGGGTTCGGAAGGTGCGCCATCCTTCGTCTCCTTAGATGATATCTTTCATTCATGGCTTTCTAGTCTAGATTTCTAATGTACATGTGCATCTGGCTCTGATCTGGCTGGCTCAGTTCAGCCCATATCAACGTCGTCGTCGACTTTCAATTCTACGTCCTGTGATCTTACGGTTAATAAATGGATTCAATGTATCGGTCACTCCCTCACCTCATCAACGTCCATCGCGCCATCGTCTTCCTCCTCCTCAAAGGCAGGATCTTTAGGGTCATTGCCACGGAGAATTTGCCCCATGTGCGTCAGCGCGAAGCCTTGGCCCTTGCGGCGCGCTCCAAATAATTCTCTGAAGAATGGAAGGGGAGTGGTGACAAAAGAACACGCCTCAAGGCGAAGCGCCCTCCGAGCTCGTTCGTCCACAAAGCCCGTGGAGTCTACCATCCCTTGCAAATCGCCGCGCTGGCTAACCGACTGGAGATGAAGACCGAGGATGCCGCACACTTCCTTCATCGAACACTTGTCTTCACAAAACAACTGACCCGCGAAAAGATTGAGCTCGTGGAGGAGATGCCGATTGATGGGCACGCTGCGTTCGTTGGGAACGGTGAACGAGTCCAATGTGTCCAATGGCCAGAATGTGTTGCGGGAGTTGCGAGGAGAGTAGAGGTGCAGATACACGATTGTGGACCGGCGAATCTCTGGCAACCACTTGTTTGCTTCGAACGGGCTAATCAGTATCAGGACGTCGGCGGATTTGGATGTGGAGATGATCCATTGAACTGGTCTAAGGTGATCGTCCATCGAGCCGGCGGAAGGGTTCGGGCCAAGGAATATGGTGTCCCGGAAATCTCGGGTAGCGCACAAGTTACGACCCCGGAAAATCCTCCCTTCCGGTAGCTTTGAGACCCAAGAGGTGTGGGCCAAACATTCCTCCAGCGTGACAAAGGTGTTAATTGGACCGAAAGCGCCAGTTCTGATGAAGTACTCGAGGTCTCCGTCAAAGTGGTCACGGGGTTTGGCGCCGCCAACGCGTTCCACTTCTCGTTCGTCCTCCTTTTCGTGAGCGAGTTCTCTTTCTTGCTCTTCAGACAGGGCGCTGTTCGACGGCGTAATCCCAAGCTCCTGGCATTTCATCCGGATGGCATTCTGCCGCTCACTCATCGGGAGCGCATCGCTTGTAGACCTTGACGTGATGCCATAAAGCTCCTCCAGGGTGCGGGATTCTCGCTCCCGGAGGACAGTCACTGTATCCGTGTAGGAAAGGTTCCTCGACTGATAATCCGCGAGTGCTGTGTGACGTGCATCGAAGTTCATCCCTTGATTTGCCCACAGTGGGCCATTATCTTTGATCTGCAGCAATGTCTCTTGTATGGTCCATTGGAGGACGTGCATCGAATCGATCTCGTGAGGCTGCGCGCCGGTCGCTGCCATGATCTTATTACGGATTTCTGCAGAAGCAAAAAACAACACGGAATGGGCCTTGCCGAGTTTTCGCATTCGCATACAGCCTATGAATCTTGTCATTAATTGATCAAAGCTCGAATAGGTCGTCTGCCTACCTTGTACCAACTTGTCCTTCGTCAACCTTGGACCCAAAGTCACTACGGCGCGCGATCCCGCTGGGAACTTGAAGTCGGTGCCCCGGGTATGAGCCTCGTCCAGATAGACGAGTGTCTTATCGAGCTGTTTCTTATACAGCGAGCTTGCGAATGGCTGCATACGGCCATCCCGCGAAATAACCCGGATTTCGTCAGTACTCGGATCGAAGTAAACGGCAGCTTCGACTTGGGGGCGTTTATCGAGCCTAAGCCATTCCCGAGCAACCTCGTCATTTTGAAGCTCCAAGACTTGCGCGCCGACATCCAGAAGGACCATTATGGGTGGTTGCTGATCAACCACGTGCTGCAGGAGGCCAAGAGCGTCTCCGGAGCTGGTGGGGAAGACCGCACGGTTCTCGCTCTGTGATATATAGGCAAGGACCTGCGCATTGGTGTGCCGCTGTGCATCTTGATCGCACTGCTCGATGGAGAGCGGTAAGAGGTATTTGTTGTCGTTCGTCCCACTGAACCCGGTCACAGTCGTCAATTGCGGTCTCGTGCGGGCCAGATCCCAGGCGTTGGTTGTGAGCTTGTGCTGAAACTCTCGAGCCTCTTTGGGAAATACGCACTCCGACAAGTAGAAATCGATGACTGCTTTGTTGTAGCGCAGGAGGGGGAAAACCTTCTCAGTCTTCTGTTCGAAATCGTCCAGATTCAAACCGCGCAAGTTGGCGAGACCGGCGGGGAGATCAGGAATCTCTTTGACCCAATCTTCGTACTGGGCCTCAGGGTTGTCGGAGTGCAGAAGCAATTTGAAGGTCGAGTCGAGCTGATGATCTGTCAAACCGCCGTAATAGTAGGAGAGACAGGTCAGGACGATGATCATATCAGGGTGCCCGAACTCCGCTCGAAGAGCGGGGCTGTCTTTAGCACGATACCTGGGCATCTAGGTCAACAACGGTGAACAGTGTATCGATAGGATGTGACATACGGGACTGCAAGCATGGACCGTCTCGGATCCAGACCATAGTCAACGCGCCATCGTTTCTCGCGAAGACTGAGATTCAGGATTCCGAGGGCGAATAGGCCGCGTAAAAGAAGAAGGTGACCGAAACAGTCCCCCGATCTTCTCCGTAAAGCCCGGTCATTCTCTCGGCTGCTGCTATCTTGAATGAAGCGCAGAACCATGGTTTTCTCGGCTTCAGAATAGTTTCTGAAAGAGACCCACTCCTGCAATCCATCTTCGAGAACGATTTTCGTAGCAATGGAGCTTATCAGGTCCTCGCCACCTTTCGAGGTGAGAATCCTCGTCACGGGCAATTGGCAGGGTCCCGCCGTTCCTATATCCAAGCCCACGGGAACATTCTTGGCCACTGATTTGAGTAAAGAGAACACTGCTTGCGTGATTTTCCAGCGCCAGGGTCGGCCATCTGGTGCAGAGGAGGAGCCAATAGTGTAAATGAGCTGGTACCGAACGTTGAGAATTTCGTCGCTCTCGTCCAAGATGTCGCGAGCGGTATCGTCCAGCCAATCCTGGGCCTCTCTCAAGAGACGAGTTTCTTCGCTGACTTCTGAATCAGAGAAGGCACGAAGTCCCATGAGTTGGAATGATAGGATGTGTTCCGGTTGACAAAGCAGGATCCCGCCGCTTTGTGCACATTCTTTGAAGAGATCGAATATCTGTTGAATTTTGGCAGAATCCAACTTGATATCCCGACTGAAAGGGAGATAAAACAGTCGTCGATTTGCAAGGCCAGAGATACGTTGCTTGAGAAGCTGGAACATTTGCGCTGCCAGGGGTTTAAGGACGACAACTCGTACGAGCTGAATTTCGTCGGCCAAAGACGCGGAAATGATTGGCACGATGACCTGAAGCGAAACGTACATCAGATAACAGCCCAGGATTTCTGAAACGATCCTTACCGACGATTTTCCCTCGCCCATATTAAGCTGCATCAGAGCGTCGAGGATGTCATCCGGACCCATCATGCTCTCCGGATCCATGAGAAGACGCGGATCCATCATGTTCTCTGCGATTGATGCTTGGGCCGGACGTATCAGTATGTCTGCATCTAGCTGGATTAAGAGCCAGTCGGGTTGGTTTAACGGATCCCACCCCTGGCCACCGGGCGTTTGCATTTCTCGATCCTTCTCCTCCCCATAACCAAGCTTATCGAGGACAGAAATTCGACGTTGCTGCTGTTGAGCAGCCAGTCCCTCTGCGTATCGATACAAAACTATCTTCCAGCATTCGGAAAGCATGTTGCGCGATTCGCGAGACAGCTGATGGAGCAATGACTGTGGGCCGGTCGGCGGCCATTGGCCAGTACAATCCAACAAGTGTTCAGCCAGGTTTCGGGGGCCAAGCTGGGTCTGGATATCCCTTTCCAACCTGCGATCCCACAAGTACCCAGCACCGCCGGGCAAGTTTGGTGATTCAGGGGCTCTCTGGTTGAACGCATGCACACAGGAGCGTAAATCTTCAAGATACTGGGATTTGGGTCCGTCTATGGGCATTTCTTCTAACCGAGCGACGAGCTGGCGAAGAGATTCATGTTCTGGTTTCCCTGCAATATTGATCGGGGATAACGAGCCCAACAAATCCTGATCTCGCGCAGTAATGGTGGGGCTTTCGCACCGCTGTAGCAGTGCACCTAGGGTTATTGGTGCGTACTTTGGCGGTGATGCAATGACCGAAAGCGGCGACGACGGAGAAAGGGCTGCGATAAGCCTTGTTTGCTGTGAAATTCCGGGGGTGCTTAAAGCAACTCGCAGCCGATTTGAACTTTCGAACAGCGAACGGTTACGTAGTCTGGTCGTGAACAAATTTTCCACCTCGGTCCGAAGGTCTGAGATTTTCACGATGGGATAATCAGCGTCCACGCTGGCGGGAAGTATTGAGTTTGCACTGGGTACTTGAGTCAAGCCGGCACCAGGAGAAGGCCAGTGACTATATATATGGCTTGCGAGTCTTCCGCACTGATCTGCTTTCAGCTCAGAAAAGGCTGCATCCCTCCTTCGCTTCCAGGTGTCGTACACCTCCCCATACTGCCGATCCATCCATGATGAGTCTGGATGAGTCGTATAACAGTTTTCAGTCACGACTTTCGAGACCTCTTTCAAAGTCAATGTATGTCCCGGACGAAGATCGAATACATCTTCCGGGATTTGGTCGGCGGCACTGACGACACGCGGATTGGAGCTATTTGTCGCAACAGCGAGGAGGGTTCGAATGAGGTCAAGATGTATGTCCCCACGGTACGCGAGAATTCCAAGCGCCATCATCAGCCCATACTGGTTGTTATCGCGGTCTAGAGAGGCTCGAGGGAGATGAAAAAGTCGGAACCAGATTTCGCCGGGAGAGCCGGGTCGGAGCCAATCTTGTGCATTATTGATTTTGTCGTGAGGTATAGGCTGCGATGAAAAGGTCCTCCAGCGTTCGAAATGATCCCACAGCTGAAAAGTATCTGTGCAATCCATATTCGCCGGCCATTCATGAACGAGGGTCGCCATTTGGGCTACTGCTAGACTCGCTACCAGTCGTTTCCCACGCACTGATCACAAGGGCAAGAACGATCAGTGCTGGGTAACGACTGGAACATCTGGTCGTCATTTTGGCTGATGCCGCCAAATGAGGTTTCGGACTTGTGTTTTTCGCCCGTCAGTGCCTTTCCGTATCTTCAGAACGAAGACACCCAAGACCTAAGTTATCTGGAGAAAGTTGCTCCATTTTCCATTCTGGATCGAATGAGCCTCACATGTTTTTCCCTCAAATCTGAAATGAAGTGGTCTCATTCAATGCAGAATTGAAAACTATCCATCTTTCACTATATGACTTTTGACACTTTTTTCCAAGGTCCTGGAGCTTCCGAATGCTGGAAAAACACAAGTCCAAAACCTCGTTTGGCGGCATCAGCCAAAATGGCAACGAAAGATCCCAGCCGCTTCGCCACGTGAATAGCGCAGCCACGTGAAGAAGCGGTTGGTCACGAGCCTAGGCTACTGCGTGCTCCTTCGTTGTAGATTCCAAACAGCTGAGACAGGCCCCCGGTCACTACCTTTGAGCCTCCTCCGCTCAAAAATCCCGAATTTTGCCTGATTTATGCAATCAAATGACGTTCCCACGCTCCAAATCAGCGCTGGAAGCCTCAAAAAAAACAGCTTTCGCCTACGCCACCGGAATTGGCTTAATCTGACCTCTAGCTATCGCTGCAGATATGCAAAGGCCCCCAGAGATCCACAGTTCTGGAGATAGACTTTTGTCAAACCGTCGTTGATTTATGCTACCGGCGGAGGAGGCTCAAAGGTAGTGACCGGGGGCCTGCTGAGACAACGTGGCGGCACCACTGCCACGTCACATTGATTGTCGATTTGAACTGGACATGAAAAATGGTTAGTGACGCGAGCAACTTGTATCGATGAGATCAACTAACCATCGCCGGTGATGAATCGGGAAACTCGAACATCTGCTCGCTGCCACAAAGATTCTGTCCCTTTGTATGCTGCAGTGGAGGATTGATGTTCCGACGGATGGAACAGGGCCTGCTTTCTGGCATAATTCACAATATCGTTGATCAAGGGCACGAATCGGCCGCACTGCATCCAAACCGAGCGAGACTCGAGCCATTCCACTGTCTCCATGGATGTGAGGTAAGTTGGATAATATTTTCGAACCGGCACAAGATCAAGGATTTCCTGGAGAATTTCATAGTGCTCCTTGTCGAGGGTCATAAAGGCAAAGGACTGCGCAGATCCCAGCATTTCCTGGGCTCGCTGTATACCCGTACAATGAAGAAGGGGGTCTCGAAGGCGGGAAGTTGTCGCAATGTGGAGGTAAGCCAATCGGTACCAGCTGGTGAGGGATCCGTCCCCAACAACACGACCGATTATGTCGTCGATGTCATAGCTGAACATCTTGATATGTTTAGCGTCTACGGGCGGGGAGATGATCACTCGGGGATGATTGATATCACCACCCGAGATTCTAACTGTCCCGAGGAATGACCAGTTTAGTGCGACTCGCTGCGAGTGCGAGTCGCGTATTTCTCGGCTAACGTCGCTTAGCTCGCTTAAGGTCACGAGTAGTGCGACTCGACACCAACAGCGATCAGCACATCAAATCCGGCTCTGCCCGGCACCACGCAGTGGGCCTCCGCGGCGAGCGAAGCACCACGCAGTGGGCCAAGCGGCGAGCGCTAGCACCACGCAGTGGGCCCAGCGGCGAGCGTGAGGCCCCGCGCCAGCGGTCGGGGTCTGGGGTGGAGACCCCAGCCGTCCGGGCCGGCGCCCGTAACGTGTTCAAAAATCGTTAAAAGCCTGATTTATATATTTTCAAGTGCCGTCAGGCCAAAGGAGGGGGGTCTGGGGGGAACACCGTTCCCCCCAGCAGCAAACTTACCTCTCCAGCGCTATGATCACTGAGAATACCGTGAATCGGCAATGCCATGCCGGAAGTGATCGATTGATGACCACTGATGGCAAGCCCGTCAAAAGTCACGAGTAGTGCGACTCGCTTAAATTAGCCGACTTCCACTCGCACTAATCTTGTATAGACTCAACTGTCCCGTCCGGGATGAAAACTTTGGTCATTTCATGGTTCGAGGAATGCAGAACGAGCTTATTTTGTAAGCCGATAAGGGTCAAGACGGATTGATTCCGTGATACGTAGAAGCCAGGGAGTTCCTTGCTTTCCAAGCGATCACCATCGAGGGCAGTGTAGAACTCGAGATCATAACGCGGAAGTTTGACGTGGAGGATGTTCGACTGGGGCGAGAAGGACACGGTCAGGTTTGATCCCAGGTCTTCCAGGGCTTGGAAGATCTCAGAGAGTCGCCGAATTACAGAAGACTTCGGATCCAGCACATATTCAGGATCACCGGTAAGTTTGCAAAGCACTCGTGTCTGTGGTGCGAGGTTCAGGCGCCATGCAGCTCGGGCAAAGGGCTGCCATCCTGAAGGTGCCGCGTAGATGTCCATAAACTGATTGTCACCACTCACTGCATTCCGAGCCCCCGTCAGCAGAGCCTCTGCCGACCCGCGTCAGCAGAGGTCGGCAGACCTTGGGGTAGACAGACTCGGTCGACCTATGCTTACCTCTGACTCACATAGTTTCGTTTTTTCTACTCGACGTTGTGCGTGGGTATTGACTGCAATCCAAATGCTCTCGATTGCCAGGGACTTTGGTCGTGTTTACAGCGGCACGTGCCCGCGCTTGCGGGCCGAATTCGGACGAAAGCAACACAAAAACTCTCAATCTTGCTTGTAGTCAATGAATTCAAGCTAGACGGATGTAATTCAAGGTGGAATGTACATATTATCTGAATCGACGTAAGTAACACCGCCTTGGAGCCGCCGCGGCGTCGCCAGGGCACGATGTTGATGACGGCGTGGATGGAGGTGACTTTGGCGCAATATGGGGCTACGCTACCAAGGTGGTAGCGAGAGGAGAGGCCGCAACCAACGTGCTTGTAGCTCTTCCCGTCCCATTGTCTCTGTGGCGGCTCGGGCGTAGGTGCTTGGTGGGGGCGGGCATCTGCCCCACAAGGTGTGAGGCTGCGCTGACGAGGTACTCAACTCCAAGTCAGCAAGCAAGTCGGACCACATGAAGTACGACGCACCACCGAGGGTCAATGGGCCATGATGGACGGGGAAGAGCTGGATGCGGCGTGGCGCGCAATTCGTGCGTTGGCGCCGATGGAAACCAAGCAACGTGTTACGAGCAGTCGACGCAGTCGACGCAGCATCGCAGGTAAAGGTTTGCCCAACACGCCGCAGAGCATGGCTACAAGCGGTGGCCTCATCCGCTGTCATCGTGCCAGCGAGCAGGCAATGGTGCTGAGCTTGAATCGGCTGTTGCACCACACGATGCACTTCGGATGCACTACGACTTGCGGATTGTCTTAGATGGTCAGAATGAGCCCGAGAGGGGCAGTGGCCTGAGTCTGCTGGCGAGAGATAGAGGCAGAGAGGTTGGTGGGCATCGTCGTCGCACAAGAGAGGCTACGGGAGAAGATGGGAGAATCGATTGATTGATTACATGCGTTGCTAAGAGCACAGCACAGACTGCGAGGGTGCGACGGCGTCCAGCTAGTGGAAAGGATGAAGGGAAAGGTAGACAGGGTCGGTAGGGGTCGGTGGGCGCTAAGTCGACGGATGTCGACCGATGGTCAATCCAGGTCGACCCAGATTTGCCGACCCGACGTCGCCAGACCCTGCCGAGGCCGATCGGCCGAGGTAGACCGACGTCAACCCAGGCAAACAGACCCTGCCGACGGGGGCTCGGAATGCAGTGACTCTCATGGAAGACGTGGACCATTCCTACAATGAGACTGCGCGGAATATCCCCTTCCAGTTTGTTCGGTGGTATGAATTCGGACACGAGGTTGGAATCGTCTCGGATGCGGATAAGAAGTTCGCTGTCATTCAGCTTGAAATGGACCTGTAACAAAATTAGGAACCAGATGATGTGATTGTCTGTGACCCACTTCGAATCCATCGATATTATCGCGCGATTGATAGTCCAATCCTTTCATCGTCGACGGAATGATATCCAACGTGGACTATAATGTGTCAACAACGACGAGAATACAAGTTACGAGAATACTCACGCGGTTGGGAAACAGGGTTTTGAAGAATGAGTGGTTGATAATCTCCTTCGGAAGAGTTCCTTGGGCTCGTCCATCAACGAGGAAGGAGCCATCGACGAGATTGAGGTACACAGACCGAACCTGTCGGTCTGATGAAGCAGATGTCATGCATGTTGTCCACCGTTGGCCGACCATGCGCCAAGGTGTGCCAGAATCTCGACAAAATCCCTGCCATGTGGCGAGAATGGCTGCGTCAAGCCCAGAGTCTCGAGAAACGGCGCTGACGAGAGGGTCGAGAGCTTCTACGGCAATGGCGACATCTCTCTCCAATAAATAACGCAAGGCCGAAGGCAAGGCAGAAATTTTCGAGGGAGTATTCGTGTGCAAAGTAATCGCGCAGCGAATGAAAGTAGATATTGCTGTGGGATCACGAAAGATGTCGCTGAGGCCATCAGATCCCACCGCGTACGTTTGGCGACAAGACGCGGCCAGTTGCAAAATCCTGTTCACCAGATGAGCCCGCGGAACTGGTGAGACCTCAGACTCAGACGACTGGTTCAGTCGGACCGAAACCTGGTCCATCCAGCCGCACAGTGTCTGTCGGAGGCGAGCCAAGAAAAGGAGGACTTGCTGCTTCACCGACTCGGATGGACTCAATGAGAATAGGCGACAAGCAATTACGACCAGAGTCGCTGCCGTCCAGCCCTCTTTCCAGTTCCCAGCGATGGATGTCAGCCGCTTGTCCAGAACACGGACAACCTGGATACCGAAATCCTCTCTCGATAGATCAAGGTGGGCCTCGCGATAATGCCCTAGACCTCCGTCATCCAAGGTACTCTCCGCCTGCCATGCAGCCTGCTGAACCAGAAGATATACGGCAGGGTCAGCAAGCTCGACAGATCCAGATATCAGCTGAACCATGATATTGCGCCACTGAAGACGGTTCCCAGCGCGGACGTGCGCGAAGCCGTCAAATTCGTGATATGAGAGCTCAACCGGACATTGGGATTGTTGGGCAATGACGTTGTTTGTAGTGTGGGTTGTGCTGACCGTAGTCCACATAAGAGAGCGGTAAGGTACAGGTAAGCTGGGAGTGCAGCAATTACGAATCTCGATAACGGGAAATGAGGATGGAAGCCATGCGCGCGCTACTCTGTCCCAAAGCCGATACTGGAGAGGATGCTTCTGGATGATGTCGCGATCACTGCAAGGAAACCTGTGAACGCGGTAATGAGACTGGAGGAAGGATTTCGCTGTCGATGCGATCGTGATTCGCTGCTTGTCATACGAGCTGACAAAGTGATCATTTATGAAACGGTAATCTTGCAAAACTACGTCGGGACGAGGTTCCTGTTCCAGCTTGGAATCGGCAGAATGACCCTGGGCCAAACGATAGGTGGTGTCACGCCAAATGGCAAAAGCCTCGGGAACGCATAATTCGAAAACGACAACTCGATTTAGCACATCATCCTCCGGCAGTGGCCATTCGAATAAGGTTATAGTCAACGCTGCTGCTTCCTGTTCTTTTCTGCATCGGGTACAGTCATTGGCGTGGTAGCTGTTTCGAATGCCCCATCTATCGGTGTAAGTTGTCCAGACGTGCTCAAGACGTCCGGCTTCCTCGAGCAAGCGAGTATGCATGGCAGTCTTGCTGCGCAGCTCCTCGATCTTTTGATCTCTGCGCTGGGACGCCCGAGTTTGTATCCCAAGGCGAACATCCTGCATGTTCTGGTTCGCGTCAAAATACCGAGAAGCTAGGGAATTGGTCTCGGTGTTAAATCCGAAGACAGAGAGGTAGGGATATCGAACGCGAGTGCCCCGGCTCTTGAGATGGGTTTCTATTGAACGGAGCCTTCGCATCTGACTGAGCTCCGGGAGAAGGAGCGGCTCGAAAGATTCAATCGAAAGCTCTGGCGGATAATCGTGAAGAAGAGGAAATTGCGAAGTCGCAGCCTTGTCAAGAGCCACCCAAAGCTCCAAGACGACGAGGAAAATACGGGAGAAGATTTCGGGGTTAAGACTCTTGAAAGACCGTGCCATCTGGTCCCAGTATGCTATCAAGTCGCTGAGCTCCGATAACGAAGCCGAGTCGAGCTGGGAGGACGCTAATTGCTGCTCGATATCAAACACCTGCAACCAAAGGTCAGGGCTGGAGACGCCCGCGTCCGGTGTCGCTGGACTAGTGTTGGCTCGAAGCCCATCTTCGAACGGGAAGGGATTGAAACCCGCAGTCTCGCTATTGAGACCCTTGTTTCGTGCTTTGACAGTCTCAAGATGCGGAAGGCTACGAGGGAGCGTGAACTTCGCTGCCTCTTCGACTTCTTCGAGGGTCGGAACTACCCATGCGGATTCCTGAGCTTCGATCCGTTGTACCTCTTCCCATCGACGACGGAGACAAGACTCGACGGAGCCGATGATCTGCGAGATGGAGGGAATAGGAAAAGAAGAAGTCGTTTGTGCGGATTCAAACAGGGATGGAAGTTTGTACATCCGGGAAGCAATTTTCGCGTTCATCACGAAGAGCGTATCGTCGTTCACACTGTGACTGGCCTCGGCCAACTGGAGTGTCTTGGCGAGAACATAGGTTACGAACGTCTTGTAACCATATCGCTCGGGCATTCCCCACCCCTCGAGAGTGGTCTGCAATGCTACACGAATGATCAGCCACTTTGGCGAGCGTCGCCACGGAAGGAGGGCGTTCTTCCAGAGAACGTGGTCGTTTATGCGTTTCGTGACATACACCGTGCTCGAGGCGATTTGCGTAGACCTTTCGGCGGGGGTCAGGCTGCGAGCAAAACCGCCAAAGAGCTCCGATATGTAGCGAATGTCTCCTACATCCCGAAACTCGTCCTGCGACCCCCCGGCTTTGGCTGTCTTCGGAATGCTATCTTGCATGGTCATAGAAGCTAGTGCGGCCAACAAGGCGGAGACGGACTGTATGCATGCGCCATGGAGTGGAATAGATAGTCGGGGACGAGAGGGGTATTGTATGACGAGTTTTCCCTTGGTCCCTGTCACCAGCGCGGCACTGGAAGATGCCTGGAAGAACTCTACGAGGCACTCTTCCTGGGCTCGGCGCAAAATGATCCCTGCATTCTGCGAATCTACATGGAAACACAGGACATCTGATTGCAGGGATAAGGCTCGCATTCGCTTGAAATGCGTAAAATGTATTCACCGTGAAGTTTCATCCCATTAATGGCCTCTACCAAGCTTTCCTCGGATATGTGTGGAGCGGCATGAAGGGAAGCAAAGCGCGCCAGGGTCTTCTGAAGCCGATTCCAACAAGTTTGCACCTCGTCGGCGACGTTGGCGTCACTTAATCCCTGGCAGAATGACTGGGCACATTTCGAGATGTGCTGGAGCAGCTCTTGCTGTACTCCGACATTGGTACTATCGTCTTGTTGGGGCAATTTAGGGGGTAAGAATAGATGGTTTATCGCGTAGTTGAGAGCAGGTTGCTTCATCCTGACCATCGCAGAGGTCAGAGTGCCGTTGTTAAGAAACAAGTTGGAGGCCTCACTTGGAATGGTCTAAGTCTATGGAGGTCGAAGTAGAGAGGCGCCGTGGGCATGTTCAAGGCATGCTGCTGCCGTTGCTTTCAGGCGCTTGAATGAGCGCTTGAATTAGGGGCTCACGGTGGTGTGACTTCAACAGTTGGGCGTGATCGGCGTTTCGGTTTGCTCAGCACCACCACGGCGCGATTCGAACTTCCGGGGAGGTAAAAATTGGTACTTAAAAAAAAAAGTCCGTCTGCGCGTCTCCTGCATCACCGTCTCAAGGGAAAAAGCCTTTCGTTTGCGCCTGAAGATTTTATTATGAAGCCAGACATGTCGCAAAAGTCGCTTTTGGCTTATAAGCCAAGATAAGTCCTTTTTGAACCTTATAGACTAGCCTTAACTCAAGCTGTGTGTACGTGAGTAAAATTGGACTTGGAATGCAATCAGAGGGGGATAATTCTATTCAGAAACCCGGTTGCTGGCAGAAACCCCCCGTCCAAAAATAGATTCTATGTAGAAACCCGGTTTCTGCGTTCGCCGGCGCCGGCGTATATGTCTATTTGGACATGTTTGGACCCAAGGATTTTTGTCTTCTCCTGCATTCTCGACGCTCGTCCGCCTATATACGGTGGTCGTTACCCGCCGTGGGTATCCAACAAGCCTGTACATCATTTTGTTTGCTCGTCTGGCCCATCGCCCCGTGCCGAGGCCGATGCTGTTCCCTTCCACAACACGAACAAGGCCGACGACCCTACGCTCTGCTTGCTTCTGGCAGCCGTCGCTCGGGGATGAGGACGATGCGCTCTCCTAGCCTCTGCTGGCGATACCCCCGTAGCTCTCGCGGGATGTGCAACTGCACTCACTCCATAGGACACGAATTCGTGTCCTGCGCAGTGCGGGCAGTTTCCATCCGCTGCTTAAGCTTAATACACACGGAGGTTAGGGGCAAGGCGGTGGAGGCGTGCTCAAAGACTGCGCATATAAAGATGCACAACACTGGTGTGCGGTCTCCTCCCCGTCCTCTCTCCAGACACACCTAGATGCACAACGACCTTTGACCCTCCGTGGCTCTCCACCTCCACATCTCCAAAGGGGCCGCAGCCGCGCAGGAGCAGCAGCCTGCACGCACAACTAGTGGAAGCACATTATTCTCCCAATTTGCATGGAGCTCGTTCAACATGAGGTGCGTACTCCCTTCGGTCTGTCGGAGGACTTCAATTCACGAATTGCGCTATTAAAGGATCACAACGGGCATCCTTCCATACGATGTACCACATCAAATCAAGACTACAACGACAACAGAGGGCAAGTCCCTCTATAGTGGCCTTCTTTCCGACACAATCCGCAGCGGCGACCAGAGCAAGCTTTCTTACGGGTCGCACCGTCCGGCTCCACGTTCTCGCGGTCCTCAAGTCGTCGCTTCTTGGCCTGGGACCCTCCACCACCGGACGGTTGCCCTTCGATAGCGCCAGTCAATCGTTTCGTGCGGGGGCGACCTTTGTGGCGAAGGATCTCAGGATCATGGATGGTGGATCGGTACGCTCGCTCCTCGTTCTGCTGCCTGCAAACTGTTTAGCCAACTCACACATTCCGGAACGGGGCTCACCTTATCCCATCAAGACTACGAATCAAGTCATCGACTTGTTCTCGGGTCTCGACCCTACTCATCAATGGACGAACTGCGGACTGGATTTCGTGAAAGACTTCTCGAGCCCCAAGAGTTTCGGTAGCATGGGGCTCAACCGGAGGGTGAGGGGCTTTTGACGCTTTCTTCAATGCATCCCTCGGTGCCTTAGGTGTGAGGAGAGATTGGATAGGCCGCGTGATGAGGCGCACGTCCTCCGGGCGGACCTGATGAGTTTTGGTTATTGCGGGAAGCGCACTGACGTCGAGTGTAGGATCCTGTAGCCATCTGCGAGCCAAATCAATCCATTGAAATACAGTTGTTGGTTTGAGAACCGACCGCGATCTAATGAAGGAAAGATGGAAGGGTAGATCCTGAACTGTTACCCATGCAAGAAAGTAATGGCGGCACACAAGCCCCAGACTCTGATCCATGCAACAATCACAGAGATATCGGCCGTCCCGTAAGAGCACAAGATAGTGCACGGAACCGCTGGCCCTATGAGTGACGCGAAGAAGATGTTTGACTTGCAGTCCCCGTTGCACGACTTGGTGGATGAGCCATCTGGTCGAAATGTACGCCCGGTCATTCTCATGACGGTTTAGCATAGAATTCTGGTGTCTTCGTGAGTACGCACTTAAGCAATATGAAAATGATGCTTACCTCTTCGTTCTCATCCCATGAATAGCCAGGCTCTTCTTGGACTGCAAAGGCGTACTCATCCTGAAATGAAAGTGAGCTAAATGTTTTGAAGGAAAGTCAAGACATACCCATTGTCGCTTGCCCGATGGAAGCTGGACTACCTCTGCTGTGTAGAACATACTTTCATCCATTTCACGCCGGCACTTCTGGTTGGCGAATGGACCTGCATGTTCTCGTAAAATCGTGATAACGGGGTGGAACAGGGTTTCGACGTTCGTGGCATGCTGGTGTCTTGCGGACTAGAATAAATCGGATTAGATTAACACATCTTGTGCGAAAAACTCGAGTACCTGGCGATGCCGGATGAGATCCTGCACTTTCTGATCGTTAGTGCGCTCGTTCAAGCCTCGGAACAGCTGGAGGAGAGTCTTCTTTGGCCCGCCAATCGATTTGTTGATTCTGTTCTCGGACTCGACTCGCCCGGTGGTCCGAACTCCCGCCGTAAAAGTACCGCCCACCCAGGCCCAGGCCCAATGCTGCCGACATGAATATATCTCTTCGTCCAGGTACTGTTGTGCGTCTGGATAAGTGGAGGTGAGCTTCTTCCACAGGCGATCAAACTCCTCCGGCGAGACTGCCCGATAAACCGTCCAGAAGTCGTTGCGGAAGTGGGGCCATTGTGATGAGAGTATGGAGCGTAACCTGCTTGTAACATTGGTATCCAGATGGTTCAAGCAGTACAAGTGGAAGGTTGTTGGCATGGCACCGCTGCATGCGCCGATGAGGGACAGGTGGCGGTCTGATCCAAAGACCTCGGGGGGATATCCAGCAGCGTCGAGATGCTGGCGTAGAACCCAGAGATGTGTATCGATGTCTTCTCTTTCGTGGAATGAGTACCAAGCATTGCGCGACTTCCCATAATTGTCGATTATGATGCCGATGTCGAGAGGATACCCGTAGCGGTTCCTGTTGTAGGTGTCATCATTGAGAAGTACATCGCCATATCGCTTGGTCAGTTCGGCCTGCAGAAGAGTTAGACCTATGTATAAAGTCGATTGAAAACGGGACTCGCCTGTATCGGTGACTGCCACCAGAAACCGACAACAACCTGCTGATCATTGAGACGCAGGGAATGCCGCCATCCGTGTTCGGTCTCGCCCTTTCGAGTGACCTCGGTAATGATGGAAGCCATGTCACCGCCAAGGCTGTCGACTTCCTCTCGTGCTTCTCTGCGCGCTTTGTTCATCATGTTAGAGATTTGCCGAGGTTCGAGAATATGATCGGGGAAGCGGTCGGACAGAATCTTTGCGATTTGACTGCGAGTAAAGTTGCTGGTGGAGTCGGCACACAGGTTGGCAACAATCCCCTGTTGTTGTGCAGTTGGCGGTCGGGCTATGGCACCACCGGTGGGAAGCTGCGGTGGATGATTGTGGTGCCAGTCGGTCATCGAAATCCTCCAAGTCCCGTCACCATTGTAACAAAGATTAACGTGGGCCATGCAACCGGTCTTGATTGTCTTCCCTTTCCGATAATCGGACGGGTCAATTGTATCGAGGTGAGTGGGGGACTGGTGGTAGTAATGATTGCAACGCAAAGTGATGCGCCGGGGCACATCATTGACCTTCTTCGTCTGCGATATTTTCCAGATGTGACCGCGGCTGGCCTCGAGACCATACACAGCAGCCTGGCCCTCGTCAAAGGAGTTATAGGTGGTCCCAATGTCTATGTCGGTTAGAACCTGAATTGGAGGACGCTGGGAATTTGAGACGTCGGCCAACGGCTCCCGTTTTGCAGGACGCTTCGACGCAGCCCCTCCGTGGAAGGACTCGCCAGTTACGACAACCTCGTCATCGGAATCCGGAAGCACAATGGTGCCTGGAGGTGGCAGAGGAGGACGAGGAGGATATGCAGTAGGTCCAGTAAGATCGATGACTTCGCTCTTCACAGGTAACAATTTTGGAGGTACAAGGGGGCTCGAATTGGTCAAGTCAATGACAGAGTCTGAGTCATTGTCGCTGTCGTCGGGCAAGACTATCGGAGGTGCGGATGCCGAAAGCGCAGGGAGCTTCGACACTGGGACATTGGGAAGAACGTTTGGCTGTAATGGATAAACGTCAGAGACTCAGACAACATATAATCCATCACAGAGCAACCGACCTTTGCGCTAGGGTTTTGTGGAGTTGCGCGCGGCAAGGGAATCACGGGCTGCTCAGTAATTTGTTGGACAAAGATATGGATTGGATGGCTCGACTGGAGACCGTTAACTAAACAAAGATGAGGATAAGAACAAGATACATACCGTTGGTCGAGAAAGATTGAAGTCGTTATAACCAACGCGCTGTGATTCGGACCGCAGTGTAGCTATTGGAAGGATGTTCTCCTTGCGCGATATAGCAACTCGTTCGGCCCTTAGGGGTTAATGGTGTTGGAAAGCAGTGGGGATTAAGGTCTGACTATGCCTCTATGTGATATGTAAATGGGTGTGTGGGGCGTAGGATGTGTGTGTGTGTGTTAATTCAACTTCTCCTGGATGGGGAGAGGGATGATATTCGTGGGTCTATTTTCTTGGGTTTGTTAAACCTGTTTGTTAGCGACAAATGGATGAAGCCAAAATATATACTATGTGCTCTTTATGCTGCGTTGAATCCCGTTCTGTGGCGATTCCAAAGCTTCCTAGACGGCGTTATAGCTCGCTATCCTTTCTGCACTCCTCCCTGGTGAACAGGTGCTGCGGGACGGCTGGATATCCCTTGGGATTCCACAAATAACGGCGACGACGCTGTGTATGTCGTTTTGACAGGATCACAGACGGCGATTTATCCAATATGGCTCTGCTCCTAAGCTGGACTAGGTGCGAGTACGGCTAGCGGTCGTGGTCCGTGGGTGAAACGACTGCGGTCTAAGCAGAACCGGGTGTTTTTGGTGCAAGTTGTCAAGTCCTGTCTTCTACACGGCAATATGCCTGCGAATCCGGTGCTCCGTTACGGCGACCTGCTGGGTGGTAGACTTGGGGCGTCTGTGGTGGGGACGTCCTTGCAGAAGGGGAGGATGGTAAAGTGCCTGGACCAGGGACAAGTGAGGGGTGGGCGGTCAAATGCGTGAACGAGGGCTCTTTTAGATGTAATTCAGAGGATGAGATACAGGGGAGGGATAAGAGCCCAGTAATTGACTGACTACTTCCGCTTCTCGCGTCTCCCTTTTATAACTTTCTCTCTATGCCGTACTGGACCGACGCGCGTCCCTCCAACCGTTGGTAGCACATGGTGCACCGCGGTCTGGAACGTCATGGTCGTCCTCCCAGCTCAGGAGATGGCTATTTGGGGATGCGCGCCGGCCTGGTCGGGCTAGGCGAAGGGAACACGCATATTCCTGCCCGAGGAGGCGGGTGAATTACGTGATTTCAGCAATTCTCCTAGCCAAGGAAGTGGAAAGCCAGCAAATCTGCGGTTTGTACCGCATGGACAGGCTCGACACGAGGCTAGAGTATATCCGATTGGGGGTACGCGCGTCCCCTGGCGACCTTGGGCGGGGAGAACTCGGGGTGGTGCTGAGGCCGCGCGGCCTTTGACCAGTCCAAGAGGGCTCGAGTGCCTTTTGGTGCTTTGTGGAAATATCGGACGGAATGGGATAAGTGGTTGGTTCAATGGGTGTAGACAGCGTCCAGGAGTGCTTTGGGAGTACTTTGGACGGTGTCGAATGCGAAAAGTGAGGCGTTATGAACAATCTCCCGAGCCAGGAGATTGGGCCAAATCGGGAAATCTGGTTTCCTCATCGGGAAGCGGATTGTCGGGTGCGATTATATGGATTCGCAGGATCGGTTAGGAGGGGCCATGAGGCAGTGTGCAGTGCGTAGCACAAACACCAGCCTCACACTTCCTCCATAGTTTTTACACTGACCGGGACGGTCAGGTAACCTATAAAAGGGGAACCTAAAATCAATGCCAATCAAAACTTTTCTCGCCCTGCTTCTTCGTCATGGATCCCAGCACCATCCGTCGTTTCCTTAACAGCAATGTTCATTGGCCTTCCCAGCGTTTCTTCATTCCCGTCGGGGGATTGCAGATTTTCCTCCTGGACAACCTTCGGTACAAGATCTTCCTGTTGATGCCGAGTGTTTTCACGGACGCGTACGCCCTGGACGTCGTTACGCCTATGTCGTCCACGGCGCATACCCAGATTCGATACCGCGTTCGGGACCTCGTTCGGCACATGGTGAGAAAGACTTGCTTCATTTTGTGTCGCGGAAAACTGAATGTTCCCTAGTTTTATGCGGCGCAAATTGCCCAGAACGAATTCCGCGTCCAATACGAGACGTCGGTCATCCCTGCTGAGGCGGCGTGGACGTTCCACATTATCCTCGTCCTCCTGGTCGTTGTAGGGTTCGAAGGGGATGATCTTCCGATTAC